>JAGVVM010005459.1:0-14238 GCA_019149425.1 Psidium friedrichsthalianum | reverse complement strand
GTACTGTCTCTCTATGCATCTGGTATCCCGATCCCGATCCCGAGAAGTAGCTCTGCATAATGCTATAATTTGCCTCCGCACCATCAGCCTGTTCATGAAATCATAGTCAATAAAAAGTAATCAAATGCTAACAAATTATATGACTAAAAAAATATCTCAATTAAATTACAAGTTTTTGCACTAACCGCTGAACCTATTGCACCTCCCGTGTAAGAAATCCATCGGCGTGTGCATGCACGGTACCACTCCATGTATTCTGAATGGAAATGAAGTGGCTCCGTTGCAGGATCAAATTGAACTATGAAGTTAGCACGATTGTTCCACATTTGAATCCACTCCATGTGCTGTTCCATCCAATTGTGGTTAACTGGCTTTAGTTCAATGGCATGAAACGATTTATGATCATTCGGAGGAATCGGTATTGGTTGCTTCATGCCAAATTGACGGGCCACTCGGTCCGGGTAATGCCACTCAACTATGTGAAAATAGATGAGTGGAACACGAGCTGTCCAAATTTCTTTTCCATCCGTACAGTATTCCGGTAGAGCCTCGACAATGTCATCAGTATATGGCTCCCAAACAATCTGTTAAAAATATTGAAATATATCAACTTAAATAAAGAATTCTTTAAAAGCTAACATTACATTGAATTTACTAATTTCTATCATGACTTACATCGCTGAATGTCATTCTATCCAATTGATATCGTTGATGTGGTAAAGTGTGTGTGGGCACTCTAGTTGTCCGTAGGGATTGAAACCATCTGAAAAATTTAAAAAAAATATTTAGATATATTGTCATACGCACTATATATAATTTATCTCTACAGTGTAATGGTGAAAAAAAAAGTACAGTTATATATATTATATGAACTGAAAAAAATTTATTACTTGCGAACTACAAAAGTATATATATCACATACCGACTACCCAGAGGCGCATCTTCAAAAGGATTACTGCTTCCAATGGATGTGATATAGAACTGAATCGATCCCATGCCCAAATTTGTAATACATATAGGGGACCACTCATTTGTCGCGCTGATGGCTTAGTGGCATTGCATAGCTCCCTATATAACCATGCAAGCGCTGCCGAACCCCAACTGTACGGCGTACGCTCGGTGAGGTTCTCCAATAATGGCAAAAAAATTAAACTTACCCTCGATCCCGATTTATCCGAAAATATGGAGCCTCCAGCCAACTGCAAAATGAATGCCCTCGCATATTGTATTATCGTACCATCATCTGCATCGTCTGGAATTTCATTAAAGACTCCTCTCAACCAGGTAATCTTCAACATCGAACCACGTAATTGACTGGGTGGGGGTCGGTGGCCCAGTAAATCCTCACAAACATCGCCCCAATTTCTATTAGTGGGGCAAATAACTGCATTTCCATTTATGGGAAGTCCTGTAAGAATCTCGATATCCTGTAGGGTGATAGTGCATTCACCTTCTGGCATGTGGAAGGTGTGAGTCTCAGGCCTCCATCTCTCAACTAACGCTGTGATCAGATGGTGATCAACTTGCCAGAATCCCATCTTCCAAAGTCCATAAAATCCCGAAGCTCGAAGATATGGTTGTAATCGATGATCAAGCTCCTCAGCTTCGTGTAGTATTGCTCCATCTCGTTGACACCGAATAACTTCATTATTATCTTTCTGTGAAATGTTACATTAATTATTACTAACAATTTCATTATGATATAACTGTTACAAATGACAGCTCAACTGATAACTATTTTAATTACTGACCTTGGCCTCCCAATGGCCTGTGATCTATGTTCAGCCTGTTCTGTCAGTAGTGAATTATTCTCAGGTCCTGGCCGAATATAATTCCTTTGTGCCATATCTACAAATGGAACCGATAAATTTCATAAGTATTGCATAATGTTTCTGACATGCTTTACCCATCAGGGGTACATTCGTCATTTACAATGGAATGAACAAAAAAAAAACATAAATCCTAATTTAATTTTTTACATTCTTCTAAACTTTTTTTTACGAAAAGTCGTGAAATTTCTCAAATTTTTAAGAAATTTTTTTTATTTTTTTCATTTTTTCCTGATTGTATTTTTAATAATAATTAATAATAATTTTCTCAAATTTTTTTTTATTTTTTCATTTTTTGATTATTTTTCATTTTTAAGGATTTTAAGAAATTTTTAGAATTGACCCAAATAACGGCGCCTCTCTCATTCTTATGTTTCCATTAGAATAATAATAATAATAATAATAATAATAATAATAATAATAATAATAATAAATAATAATATATATATTATATATATATTATTATTATTATTATTATTATTATTATTATTATTTCCTAATTTTCTTTTTTCTTTTTTGTTACTCTTTTTTCTGACCGAGTCAATTCAACCCAACTCATAAATGAAAAGAGCCGGCCAAAACCCACTCGGCTTTCAATCGGGACTACAATGACAGAATTTTACGAATTTTCTTATTATTTTTTAATTATTTTTTCCAATTTTTTAACGACATTTTATATTCTTTGGGATTTTTTATTATTATTATAAACTAATTATACGGTCATGTTCTACATTACGCAACTAAAATCAACATTTTCCGATCTAATTATTAGTTCATACGGTCTACATCTAATAAGAGTTTCCCATTAACCCTCTATAATTTCAAATTTCATGATGAAATACGGGTTTAATATGTACAAAATATTTCATGAGACATATAGTGACATGCAAAATAGATATATGAGTAGCACAAAATTAAGCTATTTCTCAGTATAAAATAGACATATATGTAGCGTAAAAATAAGCTATTTTTCAATGCAAAACAGACATATATATATAGCACAAAAAAACATATTTTTCTGACTAAACAACATGTAAAACATCACAATATAACAATTATTACATAGTACTAAAATAGCATATTCTAACAAGGATATAGGCATTACCTTAACTCCAAAAGCACGTGTGTGTTGAGATTGGAGAAAATGATACTTCGATTGTTCTAACTTCTCTACCGTCTATTAAAAAAATTAATATTACATGCAATGAAATTAAAAACGCAAATAGCGAAATAAAACAGATCATAAAGTGAAATATTACCTAAATCAATGGCGATGAAATATTGACAAAATCAGTGACCGTGAATACAAACACGTCGAAAATGGACGAACGACCTCTTAAATTTTTCTCACTCGGTATCTCTCAATACGTTTTTTCTTTCTCCTTCTTCAGAACTTCTTCATGCTCTAATTTCGATTCTCTCTGTTTTCTCTCTTTATCTCTCCTTCTTCAGAACTTCTGCCGACTCTAACTCCTTCACTCTGCTCTCTCTTATATCTCAATCTCTTATATATCAATTTTTTCACTATTGAGACGAATCTCTGAGACAAATCTCTGTTTCGTTGATTCGGCAGCTTTTTCTTTTGCGTAAAATGCGTGAAAAGAGGATACGTATCGCGTTTAAAAGAAGAGGAAGAGAGGGGGCCATGACAAAAAAGACAAGTGCGACGGTCAAATAATAGGTAGGGGCAGCAGTCTGAAGAAAAAAAGGGACGAACTTGGGAGAGGAGGAGGGAGGGGCCGGGCGAGGGGAAGTGACACGGGGGGGGGGGGGCGGGGCGAGGGAGAGAGAGGGAAGTGACACGGACGGGGGAGGGGGGGGGCGGGGCGGGGGCCCCGGGCCGGCCGTTGTTCGGCACTTGAAGTGCCGAACGGCATCCGTTCGGCACTTCTAGTGCCGAACAAGCCCCCAATCCGTAAAATTTTGCGGAGAAAACCTAAATTGGTAAAAAGGTTAAATTTTAAACCTAATTTGGTTTAGCTTTGTTTGAACAATTTTTACTTAAGACGCAGACGATGACCGTGCTGTTTCATTATTTTTCTTTTTTTTCTTTTTTTAATCTCGAAAACAGGTTTCAAACAGAAATCATTTGATAAAAACAATTTTATTTTTCTATTTCCGAGAACAAGTTTGGAGCAAAAATGAGAAATATAAACTTTCTGTTTTTCTATTTCTAGAACACATGTAGAAAGAAGAATTTTTCTTCTCGCCCTCTCCCTTTTTCTCACGTGCAGTTTCAATCTCTTTTGCATCTGCCAACTGCCGATCCCAAAAATCCGTTTCGGTAACGAAAATTTTGTATCGTTATAAAAGGCATTTCTTCGCTTGGAAACTCGTCCAAGAATTAAAAATAAAAATATTTATTTCTGACCAAAAATAGCTCTCGGAACATAATGATTATCACTCACCCGTTAGAGCATATCCAAAGTACTTTTCAACAAAATTAGACGAATCTGACTCACATTGAAGGCCCCTCTTACATAGTGCTGCCCAGAGATTGTACCCCAAAAATGAAAAAAGCAAGAGTTCTCGCCATCCAAAGATGCCAGAACAAGCAGGCACACGATCATATATATGCAGATTTAAGTCGGCTGCTGCTTCCGACCGAAAAAAGAGTCGTGTGTTGCTCAGGATGTTTGATGGATCATCACTTCCGCCATCCGATGAACAAGGTTAGAAACACAATGGTCCATCCAAGATTTACCACTCGAGGAAGAGTAGCATGTGGACATGATAAGTCACCTTGGGCTCATTCTAACGTGCACTTTCATTTCCTGAATAAGCACCCTATACTATAAACTCTTTCATAGTTCACAAAAGCAAAAGATAACATCCTTTTCATACACTTGTAAATTGAACATAGAGAAAAAGGTAAGTGTGGCTGAAACCAGAGCAAATCATGATATTTGCATCACCATACTCGATAAGACAGATATACACATGCAGTACATCTCCCACAAAACACCAAAACCTGCCATGGCATAAGGATTCCCACAGATTGTCTCGCAATAGTTTAAGCGGCAGCATCAGTTAAAAACTCAATCTTGGTCTCAATTGGGCTTGAAGAACTTCAGCTTCATTCCACTGTTCACCATGCTCCAGATGCCACCGATTGAGAAAGCCAAGCTAAAAGCAATTCCCAGCCAACCAAGAATCCAGTTGAAATACCAATTGAAGCTGTATTTGGTCGGTTTCTTTATCAGGACCCACATGAAGCACGGGTAAGCAAATGTAACCGGAAGAGTGAGCCCACCAAGCAATCCCGCAAGGCTAGAAAGGAATGGAAGGGCCACGCCTATGAAGAAGTTTACAAACCCGTAGAAAACTCGAAAACCACAACGGACCCAGATCGAGCACGGACGGTTCGTACGGCTTGTGTAGCTGGCCTCAAAACTGTCGAATACGGGCATGGAGTAAATCTGGAAACTGCTGAGGCAGTTGAAAACAACTAGAAGGAAAGTCATTGCAAGAAGTCCTCTCGGAATATCGTGGCTGTGGAATCCATACAAAGCATTTAGGATTCCTCCTTGAGGCATCTGCAAAAGGGAATAAACAATTAATTTTTAGTAAGTAAATATCCCTAGTAAATTACTCTAGGCTGTTGTCAAAGCTGTAGTAATTCCATAACCATTGTTAGTCGAGATCTCCATGGGCGCTCCTCATTGCCATAAGTTATGGCCCATAACCATGTTAATGGGAGATGTTGTCCTAAAGTTACATGACTATTTTGTCCAGTTTGAAAGTTGTTGCCAGTCTGATCTTTTGATGTTCATGCTTTCTTCATAATCCTAGGGGAGAAAGTGAGAAAAATACTTACTTGATTTCCATATGCCCAAAAGCCTCCGATCGCAACAGGGAACAAACACATGGCAATGAAGATATAAGCAACTTTGGCTCCTTTCCACATTGGTACATGAGCCGGGTGCTTGAAAGTCGAAGGCATTGTTGCCTAAACAAAGCCCAAAATTTTCATTAGGTAATAATCCATAATTTTTATTAAAGCACCAATTTTCAAGCAATAAAGCATCATAACTCTTACCTGTATCTCCAGAACCAAATTGTGACCTCGGAATGCAAAGGCAACAATCCCAAGGGCATTCATGACCGAAAATACAGAAGCGCTAAAGGAAGGGAGTGAAAGAGGCTCGTACGAAATGGTGGGAGGTCTTTCTTGGCTCACTGAGAGCACCCACACCATGGTGGAGTAAGTGATTGCCGTTACGGCCCCCACGAGTGAGAGTCCAGCAATCGAATTAAGGTTTGGCAGTTGAGATAGCACAATACATAGAGACGTGAAAACTAGATACCACTCCACGGTCGTCAGGGGATTCGAAGAACATAGGGGACCACAAACTATTTGAAAGAATAGCTTCATCGTCTCCCCTCCGATGAGAATCAAAGCCGTGGCAGTTCCCGCTGATAAATAAACTGTTGGGAAGACAGCAAGCCATAGTCCTAACTTTTCCCCTGTAGAAAAACAGTTTGAAAGTGTTCAAATAATGCACACCCGCCATTTCAAGAAAGATTACTTATGATGAATGTATCGCCATCCTAATTTGGTAAAATTCTTAAACAGTTGGAGGTTGGTCGATCCAGAAAAGAAGGAAATATATGCCAGGATAGGCAAGATTTAAAGAAAGAAAAACCTATTGGAGAGTTACATTTGAGCGTACGAGCAAGCCAAGGCAATGAGAAAACAGGTATGTAACACTTTAGAAAGTGCCAATAAATCAAAGTGACTTTTATCAATTCCATCCTGGCATGAAAGCAGATTATACGGCATGTTACATATCCATGCGCTTATCACTCTAGTGAAGTCCGCATTCCATGCTTGCTTACCAAATGCTGCTTGCGCGAGCTCAACATATCTGTTGTATCTCTTGCCTGGGACTGCTTCATGAAGCTGTACTAGGATCCACAGGGTGTAAAGTTGCCAACAATACGCAATTGTCAACGACAGAATTCCCCAACTCCTACGCAGTTAATCATGAATCGTTAAATTCATAGAACTTGTAGAGAAGATGTAAAAGTATAAAAAAAAAATGCTGATTACCATGAAGTTTAATGATCAGCTTCTTTGTTCTTACTAGACAACTGAATGTGTTATCTCGGTCTTTTTATGAAGGATTAATTGCAGGGTTCAAACCATCATCTCGAACTGTTACTATGCAACGACAGATGACTAAATAAGGCCTTTGTATTGTGGTACAAACATGCAATGTTGAATTAAGGAAAGTATAACAGAAATGGGACTACTCTGCGGTTCAAAAACATGATTAAGAAGTTATGTAGATAGAGATTAAAAGACAGCCAAAGTGCACACTGTTTTGTGTTATTACATACTATTAAAAGCAGCATCCTTCACATTTCCTTTTCCTTCTTTTCATGCAGACCATGAAAAGAAAAGGACAACATATGTAACAATCAAGCATATATAGTCTCAAAAGGCCAAGACAACAGGATCTTTAGTGGCCCGAGAAAGCGACATTTCTCTTGAATCTGAACGAAAGCATTTGAAGGGAAAAGCAAAAGATTAAACAGAAACGACGTGACTCGACTCAAGGATGCTTCTAAAGCATCCTTATTCAAATCTATCCATAATCAACAAATCTCATAAAGGCTCAACAGATCACTCAGCCGCAAGGCCCACAAGCCAGAAACTTTAGTCAAAGCTGGTAAAATTTCGCATGTGGGAGCGAATCGAAGAGGACAGCGACAGTTCTGGAGTGGTCAAGATATGTAAGGACCGTAAGATGCTGAATTTGTGCCAGGAAACGGTCGCGTAAAAGCAATGAAATAAGGATGCCGAAGAAGAAGAAAACAGGAAAAGAAAAATACTATGAATTTCAGTTTTTCCCGTATTCCGATTCTAACTGAATAGAATGAGAGCGCGAAATTGTGAAGATGGAAGATCAAAAATCAAGAACAACAACTATGCAACGCATACCAGATTCGCCGAAAGAGTTCAAACTTGAAACAAACTAGAAAAACACTCCAAACAACGAAAAGAAATCCCCACTAAACGCTGAAAGCGGAACTAAAAACGAGGTGGCAAACTAGCAATGAATGCTTCTACTCTCTTCTCAGCTCATGAAGAAGAGAAAAACCCAAGAAACATTTCATCAAGCACTGAAACGAACATACGAACGAACGAACGAACGCCGTCAAACTCTCACCAGCCCAGAAAAGCGAAGGCGACGGGCAAGAGCAGGGCCTGGAAGCCGACACCGGCGTTGAGGTTGTGGAAGGCGGCGTAATGGGCGTTGCCGTTGCGGGACTCGGTGATGGGGAGCCAGGCGTCCTGCGGGTTGAGCTTCGTCAGGTGGCCCACCTCCTCCAGGTAGCTCTTCATGTTCACCAGCACCCTCTTCATCGGCGTCCCGATGGGGCTCAGGAACCTCGGGATATGAACGACGTCGGCGTCCACGCCGCCGACGGGGCCTTCCCCCGGCAGCCGCCGCGGGCCTCGGCGACCTCTGGCCCGAAGGCGTCATGGCCTCCGGCGTGGAGGCGCGTGGGTGGCCGGGATGGAGATGAGCTCCGTCTCTGGTCTCTCCTCCATGGGTGGGAGAAGTAGGAGGCCAAATGTGGTTTCCTGGGCGCGTCTCTGTTCGTTGCTGTGTATCAGTGGAGTGGAGGTGGGGTGGAGTGGAGTGGAGTGTCGGTCTTCTTAAGGGAGTGCGGAGAGGGAGAGAAATGATGGGTGTTGGCTTTGTTTGTTTTTGTTTGTCAACTTTTTTGGTTCGTAAATCGAGTGCACCGCACGACTCCACGAGATTTTCGTTTATCGAAAAGGAAAAGGAAAGGAAAATGATAGACTCGCCATAAGTATTAGGAAAAAATTCCGATTAAAAATATAAAATACCTTCATTTTTACTTTAAATAGGGACATAAAATTAATCATATCAGTCTAAATAAGGATCTAAAATGGTCACGACAGTTTCATAAAAGGGTCTGACGCCCGCTGACTAAATACTCGGCCAATTAAGGGCATTTGCATCCAAAGATAATCTTAATTCTAATTATTGTTGTTTTTTGTTTTCTTTTTCTTAGTGCTTTTTTTTCCCTTTGGTGTGGCTAGCGTGAACCTAGTGACCGACACCCCTCCCTAGTCGCTAGCGAGGGTCATGGCCCTCACCCAAGGCTCAACTATGGATGACGAGGCGAGGGTTATGGCCCTAGCCCATGGCTCAATAGTGGAAGGTGAGGGTGGCCATTGCAAGATCAAGCAACAGCGACCCTCACCCAGCCCTCTACTGGCATTGCTAGACCTGTCACCGATGAAAGGAAAAGAAAAAAGGAAAAATATTCAAAAAAAAAAAAGTAAAAGACGAAAGTACGTTGATCAGCTTGAAGGTCAAGTCCTTCTTTGAGACTAACATAACCACTTTAGTTTTATATTTGAAACAATGTTTATTTTAGACCCTCATTTGAAAACATGAAAACACTTCAAACTCTCATTTGAAATTTTCTCGAGGTCTTATTTTCGTGGAAAAACAATTCCATTTGTATTTTCATGGCCATATTTTCCTTTTCTTTTTCATTTGGAGAAAATTTCCTGAAACCTTTTCGTGTGTAGTATAAATAACTTAAATGTCTTTTTGTGTCATCAAAATCTCAAATTTGGACCGATGTTTCGAAAATACATTGCACCACAATTTCGTCCATAATGATTAATTGAAATCCTTTGATATATGTTGTCCACCCACCCCGCCATGCCAGATTCCAACAACTATTATGACCGACTTTTGATTATTATGAACATATAATAAATTTAGTTAATGAGAGCAAAGTTTGGTCATTTATAAATAGAATATAAATAACTTAAAGAGAATTGACAGCTTACTAGTGAAGTCATCGACGACACATAGAATGAAGCTATGGAGGAAGAATGCTGAAGTTAATCAACCATGCCATAAACATCAATGGCAAGCAATGACAAAAGGCTAACAACTTATTGGTTATTTTGCCATTATTTTAGGATGGTTATGACTTCTTCTAATCACTAGGAAGTTACCTTGTTAAATAACTGTTATATCCTCCCTTTGAAACCCCCTTTGCTAACTGTCTATTGTAAGCCAAAAAAAAAAAATTGGATTGCAAGCTTTAAATAGCTACATCATATTATTTGGAGGGCTCCCACGCATGAACAAACAGATTTATTATCTTTAAGTTGTCTTTCTTTTTTTCACATTTTTAATTTTCAGACTTGCGTCATCGATTGACTTATGCGTGTTTTTCAATTGCAGTTTTCAATCCCGCATCATCGATTAAATTCTGGCATGTATCTTAGCTATAGTTTTCATATCCGCATTGCTGATTAAATATTTGCTAGGTATTGCATTGTCCATTAAAATTCCAACTTATTTTATGTATGTTCGATTCAACTAAAGTTGTTGTATTTCCTATGTTTTGTCATAGATTAAATTTTGGCACGATTTGTGTACATAAAATTCTGCTTGAAGTGAAGCTATCATCGTTTTCTCATGTACCTATGATATTTTCTATCTAGAATTGCCACAAATATGTATCCTTTAATAAAAATCGAAGAACAATTGTCGAAAGATCTATTCAATGCGGGACAAGTTCAAATTCAAATATTGTAAATTCGGAGATATATATATTAGGCGAAAACAATTTAAGAGTTGTGCCCACGGGGAAAAAGTTCATAAAATATTGCAATTTTGCAAATTACCACCCCCCCCAAAAAAAAGTCAGGTAAAAGCCCATAAAATATGTTAAATTAAGCGAACACAACACACACACAAACCATACTTGATCTCCTATTAATAACTTGTCAAATGAGGGAGACAGGTCGTGTTAAGTTGGATCATAAATAGTCCAATCTAATTGAACCACTAACCCATTTATTCATAATATAATTTTTTTGACCCATATCCATCCCGAACCATATCCAACACATGATATTGCTAAAACATTTTCATGCAATACAAAATTGGTGGACAACTTTTATGATTTTTTTTTTAAAGATTGAATTTACCCTTGCCGGCATGAGGCAAGGCCGTTTGGGGGAGGGTCGACCAAGCGACCCTCTCCATACTTTGTTGGGAAAAAAGAAAAAGAAAAGAAAAAAATGAAAAATTATAAAGAAATTCCGAGAAAAAAATTAAAAAATTATAAATTATAAAAAAAATATTTTTTAATTGTTGGGCCTCTTAAATGAGTTGTATTAACTTAAGCAGGTTGTAAATAGCTTCATGATTAGCCCATTTATAATTCACTTATTTTGACATCTTTATTTGGTGTGACTTATTTAAATAGTTGCGGATTCTTAATGGATTTTGGAGTTATTTTGAGAGAGTACCTATTAACAAAGGAACTGGAGCCGAAAGGGGTGAAGAAACGATGGCATTAACACATGTACAACGCAGGGCAAATTCGCTAGCCAATCCGCAAATGTGTTGCCCTCCTTACAAGCATGTTTTTGAATAAAGTACTCGCACAGCTAAATCAGCTGGTGAATGTGCGGAAGCAAACTCTCTCCGATTGCATCTAACTTGGTGCTCGATCTATTATGAGAGAAAGGACTACTTCAGAATGACCTTCCAATACTTTCTTCAAGAATTGTGAGATTCAAACCCATGCAGACTAGGGTTTCGAGTTTCGGACCGGCGTCACACGCTCCTTCACCGCGAGGCCTGTGATGATAGTCCGCCGAGAATCCCGACGAATGCCCGCCACCGATCCTTCCCGTGAAGTCTTTTTGCTTGCTGGTGCTCCACCTGTGGGAACCATTGATTGTAGTTGCTGCTTAACAGAATGGCTTCGTCGGCAATCGGCTCCGATCTGGGCCGGCGCTGCTGAAATAGAAGGCCGTTCCGTTCTTTTCATATAAGCTACATGACATTCCCGGTCAACTCTCGAGGGAGGGAGCTCGGACTAGAGAAATATCGAACACCCACTTGTTTGATTCTCTGAATGTTCACGGGAGATGCTACTAACTGCTAAGTAAGTCTCGCGTCTGCCATATGTTTTTGGTCCAATCACAGAGTAGAAGATGTGGTCCACTCTCTCTGGGTTTTCCAGTACATTGCATAAAGTGGATCAGGTAACATCTTCTTTTATACAATTTTCTTCACGAGGGTAGAGTCATTAAAAGGTTAGTATTAAATTAATATAATTAAAAATTTTATAATTAAATTAGCATAAATCAATAGATTTATGATTTTTTTTCAGTTATCTAATTTGCATGGCATCTAGTACTTTTCTGAAGCTAGGACATACCCTCCTAACGTCAAGGCTATACCCGAAACGGATGCAGGAGGAGAGGGTGGAAGATTTGCGAATTTAAATAATAATCCTCAACTCTAGTTATAAATATGGTCAATATTACAAAAAAAGAACTCCAAACTGTACACATATACAAATTAACTCAAAATATTTTTGATCATCAAAAATCACAAAAACTGATATATTTATAATAAATTTACACAAAACAATTTTCTTGACCACTAAAAATTCTAGATTAGTACATTTGTAAAAAATTCAATCTAAATGAATTTTACGACCAAAAACTTCAAATAATACAACCGTAATAAATTTATCTTTCATAATTTTCATTCAAATTGGAGTAATATTATGAAAAATCTCAAACTGATGCATTTGTGACCAAACAGTTTGGTAAAGTAAAAATCCCAAAAATGATACACCGTCAACTGTACATGTCATCTAACCTGGTAATTTGATAAATAAGAAGAGGTAAATTTACAGAAGTACCTATTTGAAGTTTTTGGTGGTCAAAAAATATTTTGTAATAACATGTATTAACAGATATATCAATTAGAGGTTTTGTATCATTGAAATTTTTCTAGTATACCACTTATAAAATTACTTACGTTCCTGCAAAACTACTATTCAGCACGATTATTATCTTATCACGCAATAATTTTTTCGATAAATCTCTAATCACTGAGCAACTTGATTTGATTCGATAAGCGAATAGTAGCTAGATAAACAGTAGTGAAAGTCTTTTCACGTACATATGGAAAAAAAAAAATTAAGTTCATTTATCGGTAATGATAATTATCAAATATATTTCCTAAAATCGTAACACTTCTAAAAATAAATAAACGAAAATATTTTATCTTCATGAGAAATATTTAAATATGAATTGAAACAAAAAAAATATTGGTTAAAAATTTAAAAATATGATATTAGAAATTATTTTGTCGTGAAATAATCTGTACCTTAATAATTGCAAGAACAGCGTGATTTCGACATGTGGTCTCGGTGTGGCTCCACCCTCGTGATTGACGGAAAGGCAAGGCCGTGAGTTTTCGCACGCAAATTTCATTTTTCCTCGACGCCAAATGAGGTGCACAACTGTCTGTTCTTTGCTGTGTGCTCGTCGGTTGTCATCCACGTGAGCAAGGACGGAGAAAGTCGACAAAAGCAGCCGCAGGAGAGTACCGAGATTTCGCGACCCGCCCGAGACACCCCCCTGGCGACCGGAGAGGAACGGGACGGCGGATACGGGGTTTGCTTTCGACGCCGTAATTCTCTTGAGAGTCAAATCGATGGCCTTAGGTGTGGGCTGATTGCATGTGGGGGTTTGTGTAGCGGACGTTCTGAACATTTGCATCTGAAGGCAGATATGTTTTCGGCGCCTTGTCCATGCAGTCCTCGCCGTGGTAAGAGGTATCACGGGTTAAACACTAAAACGGTCACTGTTACCCCAGACTTAGTCATCCCTCTGGATCGAAGTGGCTTGTCTCACGATAGAGCAGCTTCTGTTACACCAAAGTCTCACCGGACTGAGGTCTTTTTTTTTTTTTCTGTTTTTTTTCTGGGTCCATGATGAGGTGGACTACCAGGTACCATGGCTGCAGTCCTCGGCAAATCGACAGAAAGTGAGGGAGGAAGACTTGTAAGTTTTTGTCGTATAACTAATGGAAGAAAGCTTATAGATTCATGCAAAAAAAATGATCCCCTGAGAGGGAAAAACATCGTAAACACACGTATTTGGGTTTGATTGAACGCTCTGCATTCAAATATATATTCCTTTTACCGCAAATACAGAAACAACAACGCCCACATCATAGTGTAGGTACACACACAGTTTGACACACATACCCGCCAATATTTATTAGTCCTGAGCTTTTTTCAAGTGCTGACATATTCCTTCTAGCTCATGAGCTTTAACTATAGCAACTGTGGTTCACAATCTTATAATCTGACTAATATGGTCATGAAACTTTAGGAACAGGTTCAATGTAAGCCTTTAAGTCTGAATCAATGGAATGACTATATTGAACATACTTTCATGAATTCGAGAACCAAATGAACTATTCAATCAAGGACTAAGTTGAGAGTCCAAACCGTTATGGACAATATTAGCAAATTAAAGTAGGAACAACACTAGCCACCATGGTAAGTTAGAAACCATATT
>JAGVVM010005458.1:0-28300 GCA_019149425.1 Psidium friedrichsthalianum | reverse complement strand
CCCCCCCCCGACGATTAGCCCAAGAAAATGCCTATTTCCTATTATTTTGGATTTCTGCAAGGTGCAAGATCGTGAGCAATAACATCTAGCACAGCAAATCACTATGGCAAAACTTCTTCATGGCAAGTCGTGGAATATCTCAGCAGCAAATCTTGTCAACCACAATGAATAAAAATGTGCAGTTCTCTATCAGAAGATGCAGCAGTGATCCAATTCTTATTGAGATCGAACTCATATAAAAATGACCAGAAGCACGATATTAATGTAAACATGATGGAAAATGGTCGAGATATGCAACTGTAACACAGCCACCAGAAAACAATGCTTGTGAAGGAGTTCTGAATTGGTGAAGAGAAAAGCCCAATTTGGCTGATATCACATCAATGCCAGATGATTATAAAGAAATTAAAAAGATGGAAAAGAAGCCATATCGATACTTGCATATTGGTATTACTATACGTAGTGAGAGCGTAACCACCTTCCAATTAACATCTAGAATTTCCCAAAAGTTCTGTTAATCAGAGGGGCATTGCCAACCTCGACTAGTCTTTCCTAGCTCAAGCCTCAAGATACACATTTTCGCTAAAATCCAGTTCACTCGAGCATCTCTGAAACTCTTCCCTAAAATCTGGTGCTTCCAGGCATGGTTTTGCAATTTCCTAACCCTCGCAACCACACTAGTGCGCTCAAATCCTCAGCCATCATCTCAATCAGAACTGCCATTTTTGTTAAGGCCAAACCAAAATTAAGCACTCCAACAAACGGAGAGCGCTAGAGTACCAATTCAGAGTTCATTCCCCAACCTTATGACCAGCTAGATGACTAAATCTGAGGTCCAACACAAAGAAAACTGAATACTCTACCAAACAAGCTACTGAATCGGACGAGTTCAGATCAAATCCGACAATTGCGCCAACAACTACAACACGACGACTCCGCATTCCCTCAATCGAAGCAATTCTAGTGTGTGTGTGTGAGAGAGAGAGGGAGAGGGAGGGAGAGAGACTGACTCCAGCTAGGTCGCCGAGCTGGCGCAGGACGCCGACGAGGCCAGCCATGGCGAACCGCCTTCAGAGTAGAGCCTCGGATCATCCTTATCGGCGGCTCTGTACAGCTCCGATCGGATATGGCGGGGGGTCGTTCCCGTATCTTGGCAGGCTCGGCCCGGCCTTACTCGCTTATCTGGTACCTCGTCAGCGGCTTCCACTGCCCCTCCCCTTCCTCCTCTCCTCTCCTCGTCCGTTCTCCCGGCGACGCGGCGGCGGAGGCTCCAAGTCTTCTGGCTCAGTCCTCCCCTGCGCCTTCTCCCGATGGCCTCTCTTCGATGTCCTTCGGCTATCTCCCTCGCTACATTTTCAAGGCAAGAGCTCCTCTCTCTCTCTCTCTCTCTCTCTCCAGTTGATTTGGTTTGGGCCGTTTTGGGAGAACAAAATTGAGAAACGGATGAATAATGAATATGCACAGTGATACCGAATTACTATTTTACAAAGCCCGCATAATAATAGAAAAAAAGGAAATATTTATTTGGGTTTTGTTTTTTTGCTTGCTTTATTAATCCCATTAAATAAATAATTTATTTGTAACTGCTTAGGATTGCGGAATAAGGAATGAAATAAAGCGGCGTGTGTGTGTGGGGCCAGGAGTGGAAATAAGGAGAGCGCGCATCGTGGCGATCATGGTGCGCTCGTCTTGGTTTTTTTTTCCCCTCTCTTTTTGATTTTTGCTTTCATTTTTGCCATTAAAATGCTTTGTCTTTAAGGGTAAAGACATCAATAGTTTTTAACCTTTACGAGATCACGAGAACGACGATGACGTAGGCGTTGGCACTCCTCCGTAATTTGCCCATTTTTTTTTTTAATTTTCATTGAAATTTTATCAATTTTTTTAATAATTAATCTTGTTTTTCTTTTCTTTGCTATTAAAGCTGACAAGGGCTACCACCATTATCGAGGGTGCGCGACCCCTCACATCTAAGCGAGGGCCGCGATAGGTCTCCTAGTGGCCCTTAGAGTCAACAAAAGAAAAAAACAAGGAAAATTTATAATAAAAAAAAATTATAGTGTCGGTCATGTCAAGTGTATCATTTTAGAGTTTCTTGCGGTAAAAAAAAAATAGTTTTGGATAAATTTATTATTACTGTATTGGGTTTTTATTATGAAAAAATAATTGAGATAAATTTATCACATGTGCATTAATTTTGAAATTTTTCCATTATGTTAACCCAAGAATAAAACTCCCGCGGTATCCTAAGGATTGGGGACACTTTTGCATGAAGGCTTAGTTCATTATGGAGTCATTTTTACGATCATTGGCTCGTGCTCTGTCCAAACCTCGCCAAAAGTATCCCGAGCGCATAATCACGACATCCAAACCGACACTCAGATTGAGGATAGAGATCCCAAGTTGTCTTAAGAATGAGGACGAAGACCACCAGGGCTCCGGAGTTCGCGCGGTTGGTTATGGCGTCGGGAGATTTTTCAGTTTAGAAGTGGAAGTGACTTCTTTAAATCGGATAATCACGTGCAAATTGCTCTGAGCGTGTACCTGTTGCACGGGCCAAATGTCTAGACTTAACAGATTCATGAAGCTTGTAAGGCATTCAACGAGTCTATAAATGATTTGGTCTTACACCCATGGAACGCACAAACATGAGTAATATGATCATATGGTGTTTATAGAAGAGAAGTGCAAAATAATTAAAGGGAGATGCAAAAAATCGATTCAAATTATTTAATTTTAATATCAGTGACACCTTGAATTTAACTCGCTCAAAGTATTATCCAATGTGGCCTGTCTCATATCGAATCTCACGATTTTATCTTTTGGCGTATAAGTGAACACTTTTTTAATGATGTGACTCATTTGGTAGTGCTCCAATATTAGCACACTTAAATTTGGAGTTCAAAACTAAGCATTGTCGATTGTCGTGAGTTAATTCCAGTTTTCAAATATAAATCACAGGCATGCTCTCCCATTGTTTGGTGTGCAATTCGGTTCATTCCTATCCCATTCATCATTCTATAAGTTTGCCAAGAGCTGCTCCTTATCCAAATCTTCTAACTTCAGTGACCACTCCCTACCTTCGTCAGATCGAGTCGTTACAACATTAAGTTGAAATTTGAGTGTGCATACTTATTCTGTAAAGTTAAAATTGTCCTGTTAACCTCGATTGATTGGTTTTGTGAACTACTTCAACTAACTCATTATGTTGGCTGCAATGGTTATGACTTTATGGAAATTGGTAGAGGAAATGGCACAATGATCCTTGAGTGGACAGGGCTTTGAGGAAATGCATAGGGTGATTTGCAAAAAATCCTTTGAAAATACATTTGGGATGTCTGCGTTTAAACGACTCTTTCGTATTTTAGTGCAAAAAAATTGCACAAATTGGTTTGGCTGCATTATTATGTTTTTTTTCAAAAAAAAATACCCTTCTCGTTTTGTGCATCACTCACTTTGTACGAGACATACTGCCTTTAACTGCACCGCTTCAAGTTCCGTTTTTTTCTTTTGTGCCTCGGTTCGATGTTATTTTGTGTGTTCCGACGATCACACGACTCTGTCTGTGTAGATAGCCGGATGCGTGCCCTCGCCACGCATTATCTGACTTAACATCTTACATTGTCGAGCAATTGTTGCTCGAAGGAAGCATGAATAATAGATATATGGTTTTACCTTTTACAAAAGGCAAACTTGATTTTGTGAGATTTTTGAGGATAAATACAAATTGCAACTGCTACTATTTAACTCTCTCATTCAATTGATTTAGCATTCTGAAAAATGCTGAAAGTTCCATTGATGGAAGGCCAACTTTCACTCCGCATACCCTTTTAAGAATTGTCGTCAAACACCCTTCAAATTTTTCTAAACCGGCTTTTGGAATCTCGACACTAACACAGCACTCAACTGCAAAATCATGATAGGTAGTAGGACATTATTGGAAACAGCCATAACGATTATAATTGGAGCTTGTGCGGCTATAGAGATAGACTTCCACCCTAAAAAAATAGTTTACCTCAACCCTTACATGTAATTTTTTTGGTCCGAGACAGCCTACATAAAGCTGCATGACAGACACTAAAATTCGCACACTCTAGGGAATCCGATCTTCATCACCGTCGGACCCACAAGAAGATTTTCTTATTTTTGCCTTGAAGTTATAAGCTTGTCTATATGGCGAATCATGACATATGGCACGCCTGAAGATAAGTACCATTTGTCGTGAGATTATTTGATGTCTTTTTAATAATTTTTCCTAAATATATGCAGATCAATAGCATCATTTGTCTTTTCGTGATATAGGCCCCACTTTGCGAGTTGGTGATGAACAATAACTAAAGAAAAGGAAAGAAAAGGCACCACAAAAAAATATAAAAGATTCAAATCACAAAATTAGTAATTAACCTTAATTTAAAAAAAGGTTCATGTGCCGGTAGTTAGAGGTGTACAAGATGGGTTGGGGTCGGGCAGATAGAAAACAAAAACACACACACAAAAAAAAAAACAAACCAAAAAAAAAGGGGGGTAGGTGGGTTTTGGGTCGCGGTCGTAATATACTGACGTCCGCCATTATTGACCCTCTAACCCAAATTTTGTTTTTTTTGTTTTTTTTTGAAACCATATTCAATAACCCATTACCGACCCACACCGTAACCAACCATACCACCCTGACCCATTCTGTCACCCATATTGGCACATCACAACTAATATTCTAAGAAAAAATTATATACCTCAATTTAACCTATTTTAGTTTTCTTTCTAATTCTTTTTTCTTTAGTATTTGTTCTCCGGCCCGCTGCTAGTCGCGGCGCAGTCGACGCGACGGGTCGCCACTAGAGGTATCCATGGTTGCTGGCCGCCTGCGTGGTGTGGACATGGTGTCTTCATTGGGTCCACTGGTGGCCAGCCGCCGTCCGCCAGTCGTCGGCGGTCGCCTCAGGTCGTCCTCGTTCGATCGTTGCGGCCGGTCCTCAGGTCTCCTCGGTCTGGGGGTGGGAAGGGGATGGGTGGGGTAGGGAGTTGGTCGCCGCGTCCGCCCTCAGGTCGCCATTGTTTCTTGCAGCGCGTCTCGACCGCAGGCAGTGTTCTTCTACGCCTGCTAGCTGGCCGTCTTCGACCTACGCGCGGCCGGCCCCGGTCCTCCAGCGGCTGGCCGTGCTCGTCGTCCGCCCTGCGGCCGGATCGTCCCCCAGATAATATCAATTGTTCGTATCAGAAACACTCTCCACAACATTGTTCTTTCCATTTTTTATTTTTTAAGTCATTAATCAGAACATCGGAAATAATATTATTGATTTTCCTTTGAATAAACAAGTTGTGAGCGTATCGCCTTGCAGAGCATATGCGTGTATTTTCCGTAACAGTTATCCATCATTTTCGTTGACTATACGAAATTCGGAAAGGCCTTGGTCAGATTTGTAATTTATGGAAGTTTATGGGTTCTCTATGAATGGGTAAATATGGGCTCGTATCTTAAGGATGTTTAACTTTATTGACGTTCGGACCAGTTGTGACTCATGTGAAGTGTTAGTCCTTTGAAATGTGTTAAGGAACTGCTTCACATAGATATATTCATACACCACATCTCCTACACCATATACATGTTAGGTGGTTCATGGCGGAAGAAACATTTTGTGTTTAGGCTATAGACCTATTTTATCAAAATTATGGTCAAATGATGGGGTCTTTGCCCATATTGACGGCGCAGCCGGTAGTGGTCACTGTCAGCCCATTCACTAATAAGCCCCATTTTGGTTCAGCTATGCAATAGTTCTTTGGCTCTAAAGTCCCTTGGGCACATGCAAATGGCCTTTCATTCGTTTTTGCCCCGCTATGGTGAATTGTGAAATGCAACAACATCTCCAAAGGCTTCTAGATAACCTTAGCCCAAAGTAGGTTTAGAGATCATTTGAAAAGTTGCATTTTCAAAAGGAAAATTTTCGGATAAGGGTCTAAAGTGTTATCATTTTCTCAAATAAGGATTTGAAGTGAATTTTGTTTCAAATAAATGCAAGTGCTAAAATCGTTTCAAAGAAGGGCCTGACCGAATGGCATTTTCATCATTTACTCTCTTTCTTTTCTTTTTTTTCTTCGTCGCTTCCCTCCCCATCTCCCTCCCCAAGCACCATCACCATCTCCTCTGCACCTACAAGTCCACACCCCCCCTCCCTCCAATTGTCGAACAACATAATATTTAGCATTTTTTGAATTTTTTTATTTTCTTTTATTTTCTTCCCTCTTCTTCCTTTGATCGGTCGCCGGCTTCCACTTCTGCGTCGGCCGGCCAAATTTGGTTGGATGGACCGAATTGGCACAATTCCAAAAGTTTTAGGATTGAATTAACAAAATAAAAAAAAAATTTATGATTGAATTGGCACAATTGTAATAAGTTTATGACTTTTTTTTTTTGCTAATTCTCTCAATTAAACAACGACACAGGTTCACATGTTTTATGCATCCGAATGATGGATTTCATGTATATTCATTGTTGAGATTTTCAACTTACTAATATCACTCTTATTTATCGGTCTGTTGCATCATTTTGTTTATTAATCTGAAAGCAAAGACTGGAAACATGATGATGAGTAGCAATTGGATGTAACCCATGATCGTAATCGTGGAATTGCGTGATAATGTTCCTCCTTCGTTGTCACAACCCCACATGACTAGGAAAGAAGCTTCCTTTTTAGCGTTTGCCGTCTTTAGCTGATGCTTCCGAGCTTGGCCTTTTACATTTTAGGACGATTGGAGGTCGGAAATGGATCTCGGAAGATTCCTAGGAAAAGTGGATTTATTAGGTCATAACTTCTTCTCTCCCCAAAGCTGGTAAAGCCTTTTTCGCCCCTACTTCCAATTTATTGCAGATTTACACTTTTCATGAAGAAAAAAAAAGAAAAAAAAAAAGAATCGACAGTTTTAAGAGAAAAAAATAATTGAAATATTTTAATAAAATAAATTTATCAGAAAAAATAAAAATAAAAATTATTGAAAACTTGAGTTTTTTTGATAATTTTTCTTGGAAAAATCAATTCCTTGCCAAATAGACGGATTTTTTTTTAGTTCATTTTTAAATCTCGGCCAAATACTGAAAAATGGTTTTTCAGAAAATATTTTCGAAAACATCACATTTTTTGCTAAATAAATGGAGCATAAAAGATTTTCACGGCACATACGGTTCTTAATAAACCGGTATTGTTCTAGTTTGAAAAAATAGATCAATACCTGTTCACACAGATAAGAAGATATTTTCGACTCATATCTCACCTGACCACAAAAAGAAAAAGAAACATATATGATCGAGGGGAACAGATAGTGATAAATTAGAAAAACAGAGAACGCGCATCACGAAATAATAGTTAGATTCGCACTATGAAAACAAAAAGGAAAACACTTCCGACGAGTTAGCACCAAAGAACCATTCGGGATGGACGAAGAATACTAATTTCGCGTCGCTTGCATATGATCTTCATTTACAGTGAATCACAACTTGTTAAGTACAAAGAACACGGAAAAAAAAAATCCAAACACCCGAATTCACACCGACTATCATCGGTATTTCACCGCCTCATTTACATAACCAAGTCGCCATCAACATTTCTTATCAAATTGTTATTAATTTGCAAATGCACTATTTGTACAAAGATAATGGTGGAGATAATCATGGAGTCTTTGCTTCAAAGCTTTGGCTCATTGGGGGACGAAATGGATCTTGCGTCGCATTCGGGTGTAGTACCAATGAAGGCCACTTCCACTACTTCTCCCTCCCCCCACCCAAAAGAAAAAGAGAAGCAAACATCTCCAACTACTCTTGTTGCCAGCCGTTGACATGATTATACGTGCACTTAGAAAAAATAATAATCAAATTTCATCATTCAAGCCCTAAAGTTAGAACCCCATCCCCTTTGAAAATTACCAAAAAGTCGTAAGCATATTACATTAATATCAATTCAGTTTAACTTTTCAATTTGACCAATTTAACCCCAAATATTATTTGACTAGTACCATTCAGTCTGCCAATCAATTTTAGCCGAAAATCATTGATGTGGATGTCGGCCGTCTACATGATATGGCTAGTGTGACGTTTGAAAAATAAAATTTTACTTTTAAAAAAATAATCTTAATGAGTTTTTTTTCTTTCACTTTGGCCGGCAAGAAATAATAAATTTTTTAAATAAGAAATTATTCGAATCAGTTAAAAAACATCCACGTCGGTGCTAGCCGCGCCATGTAGGACGGTTAATGTTTACGTCAGCGATTACCGACTAAATTGATCAGATGGACTGAATTGGTACTAACACAAAAATATTTTAAGATTAAATTAGTATAATTAAAAGGTTTATGATTGGAAGTTGAACCAATGCACTATGCTTATGACTTTGTTGGTACTTTTTCCTCTTTTTCGTTCCGAGGAAAAGCTTTAGACCCCAATCCCCTATTTTCTTTCCTAGTAAACTATAGGGACATTTACCTTGAATGTCCCGATTCACGGGTTTCGCCGAGCCCGACTTCAGATCGCCCTCGCCTCGGGTGTCCGATCTTACTATCTTCATTGCTAGATAATGGAATTACGTAAAGCAAAAGGCTAAGGGTGCGCCAAAACTCCACAAAAAGGGTCGATGGTTGGTGCCTCTCTCTCTCTCTCTCTGATGACGTGCTCGAGCTGAATTAGGGTTTTGCTTCAACGCATTGATGGAGTGGATTCGAGTTTCGTAATTATGAGAAGTCGTCGGGCTCCCGCGGGGGGCTGATGTTCCCAAGTCAGGCGTCGGTTCGATTTTTGTAAAATTGAACTCTACAAAGCAATTTTGTTTGGTGGTGTTCATTCGTTTTCTTGAAAGCACTTTGTTTTTAACGAAGAATTTGCTTCAGTAAGGATGAAAAAATTCGAAAATGACCTCCTTTTGTGGGGGGGGGGGGTTTTTGCTATCGATTATAATCACGAAGAAAAAAATTGCTTTTTTTTTTTTTTTATCCAGTAAGGGTCTGTTGACCAATGATATTTTCGTTATTTACTCCCTTTTTCTTCCTTTACATTGGTAGTCTGCCCATATCGACATTGGTGAGGGGGTCGCCCTCGCCTATGGCCGTCGAGAGATACATAACGAGGAGTCGATTCGTAACTTGTAAAATTCTGCAACGGAATCCCGATGTGATTGATTTAATTGAGTCTCTACATCTTAAAGCAACTGTTTACATAGCAAGTCGGGATTAGGACTCAAACTCGAAGAATTTCTTAATTAGACACGGGACCGGGAACAATCAGTTCGTTGGGGTTCGCTTTATACATGCT
This sequence comes from Psidium friedrichsthalianum, assembly GCA_019149425.1. Classification (NCBI taxonomy): domain Eukaryota; kingdom Viridiplantae; phylum Streptophyta; class Magnoliopsida; order Myrtales; family Myrtaceae; genus Psidium; species Psidium friedrichsthalianum. Next base: position 19,011 of record JAGVVM010005458.1, on the reverse strand, counting down.
TGCGATCGGGCATTAAGCGCTTGATTAGGCGGATTAATTGTGTTTACCAGACCTAATTGAGGCCTTCCGATGTATTGGATACAAAGATTTACTTGGGGCGGGCAATAGCGAGCAATGCTCATTTGGGCCAGACAAAGAGGCCCTTTAAAGATTGGCCTCGTCATGTGAAATTGTTAGATGCAACCCTTAATTAACAGAAACCATCAAGAAGCCTTAGGACGGTTAGTCCTCATATTGCACCTTTCAGTTTGAAGTTGGAAAGAAGAGAGAAGAAGAGCTGTGAAATCTTTTAAAAAAAAAATTCTATACTTGCTCAGAATTCGAATACTCCTTCTTTTATCAAATCATTTCAATTTATGCTCAGTTTATTTCACTAAAAATATTTTCCTAAAATTTCATTTGTCGAAATAATCAATAAATGCTAGCGACAATTTTTAGCTAATACTTTTGTGAATGGTACAATGTTTTTTGTTAACTCATTTGCATAGGCAGTACAAGCGATCCTTTATAGCAAAGCGCTTTCAAAATCATTCATTTTTTCCCAGACAAATGTGGCGTTAGATTAATATTTGGTATACAACAATAGATAGATTGCCTTCCAGTATCAATTTACAATATAGTGTGATTAAATTAGTGGGTATTAAAAACCAAGCATCCATATCAAGCCTGTCGATTGTTCTCCCACTGATTAAGATTTATAATTATGTATAGACAACTCGCCTGAGATGCATATTTGATTTTTCGCGGGCGGTTCAAATTTAGACGATTGCACAACTAACCTGATCAATTATAATCCGAGATAATATCATGATTGGCCCCCCCTTTTCTTCGAAAGCAAACAAATTATCTAATTAAATAACTATGAAATGTGGAGGTGGGAAAAATAATTATATTAGATGAATTGAAAAAATAAGAATCGAGATTCAAGAAGGTCTACATAACTAGAAGTATAAAGATACCACCAAGCTGATCATTTAATAGTGCAATCATTGAGTTATTTGCTCTCATCCTCTTTGGGCTCTAAGCATCGGACCGAAAGACTCGTCTGTCATGTAGCCAAGTTGTTGGACCACAACTTAATATATCGCCCGGCACTATGACTTCCCGTCTATTGGGAATGTTTAAAAAATGGCACGAGATATTTTTTATATGTATTTCGCACGTCATACCAGTATTATGTTTTGCTTGGTGTACGTCATCGACATTTCGTTGAAATTTCGCATCAAGATTATGATTAATTGAAAAAAAATTGAAGCGCTTAGGATTATAACTTATATCCGCACAATAAATTTACAGTTAATTTTTCAGTGTGTCACCTGACGGACTTATGGCAGTGCAGGTAATAAAGTATAAATGTCCTTCTTTGTGGTTGGATGGAGATCTGCTTTGGCTCAAGATCCACAGATAATAATTAAAATACAGCTTAATTGTACTTTGTTGTCCTCATACAGCAACAGAGGGTCCTAGATAATCTCATCTTGTCCAAAATCAATTTATCTTATAATTTGCACGCAAAATCAGAAGATTACCAACTTGATCTTTTGCTTTATTTTATATAGTCATAAGGATCTTGAAGAGCAAGTTACAAGCGCATATGTATTACCCAAACCACAATTGTTTTCCTACCCCCTAGAAATATTCCTCCTCGAACTTTAACTTTTCCAAACTCGTTTATCTTTTATATTGCCCGTCTGAATTAAGTGACAGTCACTATGGAAATATTATCTCCATAACTTCATAAAGATTTATATCTAGTGATTGAGAATGCCATATATTATATCATGCCCGATAATACGTAAATCGTTGTTGTCATCCGTCGTAAGGCTAATCATCGGACATTTTCATATTCCATACCAAATTGACCTTATAACTTCTAATTAAGATACGGTTTCTCTCTAATGGCGTGTTATGAAGTATTGAATACCGTGTTTATGCATGTATTCTATACTCTCATGTAGTGTTTCAATTAGGGAGATTCATGCATGTTCTGTTGATTTAACTAATGTGATATGGGTCTATTCCGGCCGCCAAATGTGTTGGTCCAGGGGCAAAGAGATCAAGTTGCCTTCCAACTTCAAGCCATTTCGTGAGGGAACCTCCGATCAACATGCACGGTAGACATTTTGCAATCCCCCTATTGAAAGATTTTCTTATTTCTGGTACGTCGGGGCGCGTTTGTCGTGACGGGTTTGTACAAATACCGATGAACCGAGTATTGATGACCAAGCAGAACGTTCTTTTATTGACCCAACCAGAACGTTCTCTAGCGGATATGGTAACCTTATCATAATAATCAAAGGGAGCAGTTACGCTGGCCGCCTCACTCAACTCGAAAAAGAAAAACCAATTTGCTTTGGCTACCTACTTGCGACAGATAATGACACTTTTTCTTTCAATAAGTCAGTTTATTTATTCATACAAGACAACTTCATGAGTGTACTTCATATATCTGCCGAGAAAACAATAAGAGGACAGGTTAATCACATACCCGTTTTAAATTTTTAATGATGTTGATTACATGTTTTAACTTCCCCAAGCGAAAAGTTGCAAGCAGAAAAACAAACAGGTGGCAAGTAGAGGTGTCAAAATGGGTTTTTGACCCAAATGGGATGGGTCACATAGTTAGTTGAGTTTTAATAAATGGGTTTTAATGATTGGATTTGTAAGCCTAATTATATGTGTGTTTTAATGGTTTTGTCTTTAATCTGTTTACAACCTATTTTGTTAGTTGAGTCATTAGATGTCTTTAAACCCATTTACTACGCAGTTTTATTATTTATTTTTTTTTTGTCCTACGAAGCCGGATGAATCCCTCGCTGGCACAAGCAGCCATAGGGAAGGGTCGTGCCCCTCGCCGGCCCTTGCCTCTGACCAGGGAGGGTCAGCCAACGGTCCTAATCATACTTTAAAGGGAAAAAAATAAAAAGAAAAGGAAAATAAAAAGAAAAAAGAAAAAAAATTATATATTTTTTCAAATAAAATTTAAAAATTGTCCATAGTGTTTTAGCAACATATCTTTTAAAAAGAAAAAGAAATAAGTTTTCCTAAATTGGATCGAATATGGAAGTGTTTTAACAATATTAATTGCATCAGGTATGTGTTAGGTACGGTCGATGAATTTGCACTGCAATAAATAGGTCATAAAAGGATTTTATGGGTCAGACCATTCATGACTCGATCCAAACACACTTGACACATCCGTTTGACAGATCTAGTGGCAAGTCAAGAAGTTTATTTTTCATCTTTAGCGGAGTCTAAAGATTGCAGGGTTCTTCCAAGTCGATTTCGTAGAGCTATCAGTCAAAATCGATTTGCGGCCTTGAGTGTCAACATAATCTGCCTTCAAATAATTGAACTGCGCTATTTATGCCCAGGGAAGGGAGAGAAATAATGGCTTGAAAAAATTTGAACTAAAGGGCTCATGTTCTCATATCCATATCCTGTGAGAAATTTTCTCTGAAAACTATGGTCGATTGTTCTAAAAGCTCAAGTTAAAGGCCGATGGAGACTATATGAATATAACGAGCTTATAGTACCCATTGTGAAGTGAGGTGAAAATATATTTCAACACCCCATTTCACATGCAAGCCGGATTATGAGTGGCATGTAAATTTGACTGATGAAAAATGGAGCACATAGTGGTGAAAGGGTTAACATTGGATATGATGTAAATTTTGGTAGAGTAGATCAGGTGTTTGTTGTTAGAATATTCTGTATATATTCTAGAAATATATTGTTGTTTATACTCTAGGATTGTTTCCTCTTAGATTAGGTTTGTTGTACCTATTTATTATGGCTTTGTGCCTCGATGCAATATAACTCAAATTCCAGATCTTCGTGTTTCTAACATTTGTGACCAAGTCTTGATGCAAACTCTTCTTCTATACTCTCCGAAACCAGTTGCAACCATCATCCAAAATGCTCAAAATCTTCCACTTTAGTTGGAGAGCTTAGGGTCAACCCTTGACTCCCTGACTTCTTGTTTCCTGGAATTTGTTCGGACCACACACCTTCGACCAGGAAAAACAAAGCCGTATACGTGGGTGGCAACGAAAACGATGGATACGCATGGCCCTTGTTTTTTTTTTTTTTTCAAAGATCTAATTTGACTGAAACAATGGAAAGCCGTTGGGGGCAATTAGATGAAGGAAATGTCGTGCTGGGCCGAATAGCATTTTATAATGGGGCTTCGACCAAAAAAAAAAACAAAAACAAAAACATTATAATAGGGCTGCAGCGACGGGCTCTCCAACTTCGGACTTTCAGTCGTGGTGATTCGCAGCAATCAGGACTCGAATATTACACAGGTGTTGGTCACTCATGTCCGCCTTTTACCAATGAAGAGAAGAAGAATTAAAATGGAGTGTTAAAGATAGGACCTTAAAGAGATTGATTTATCAAATGATTTCTGGATATTTGATGTCATTACACCTTGCTAGCTAAAAATATCAACTTAATACACATGGAAGCCAAAAGGGTCTTGCTCACCTGCTTGAACATTTGAGCTGATCTGTGTTAAAATTACTTGAATGCGTAGATTTTATTAATATCTTTTTCGGTATTCCTATCGTATTTATTTTGAATTATCCAATGCAGGAGATAATGGACTTTGATGATAGCTAGATGGCGCGTTAGCTATCTCGCTTTGAGGTTAAATTTTTCTCTATAGCCCTATACCGATCATAATAAAAACATCAACTTGAATACATAGAGCATGGACCACCCACCTAGCTTAATCTACTAAACTAATTGGACTGTACAACTTTGTAAGTTCTCATTTTGCCAGCTCTAAATAATAACGGGGATCCATGCACAATGTAACAGTGAATTCACCAATTAGACGCGGTTGTGGCGATTTAGTTAATTTCGTGATGTGTGATTTCATTTAAAAAAACAAGTGATTGATCATAACAATAAACAAATAAGGGATTACATCCGACATTAACTTTATATGATTCAATCAGCACGACCTATTTCATGGGGAGAATAGTAGATGATCCAACTATAGACTAAGTGATGCAATGGACACGATAACTACATTCAAACACTCTCAGTGTTCGACAGTCCGAATTACACCCGGTAATTAACTCTCACAGTCACTCACGGAATTATCACTCAATCTCCCACAATAAATGAATAAACTTAATTGCAAAGATTCCGTTCAGATCTGAAACACTCTTGATACTTCGCCAGGATGTAATCCACAGGCATACCACACAATGTTTGTTTACGACCAACAAAATCCACCTATATCTAGGTCACGTCGTCCGCGTTTAGATTAAAGAAATGCCAAATTATCTAACAAGAAAAAGTTCAATAAAATAGTATTGTTGATTAGGTACGAGAAATAGACAGCTGGAGGATTGATCTTAATCTAGTACAAGTGGTTGATCAATTGAACAGATTATGCGCGATACGAGATCCCTCGATTCCCACAAGTCATGTGTCATGGAACTTTAGACATTCACTGTCTGGCTTTGAAAAATCCTGCATCTAGGGCTATACTTGATATTCGAGATTTAGGGGGTGCGAAAAAAAAAAAAATACTAAAGAGCATGGTTAGATTATCATACTTTGAAAATGTTAGATTTCTCTTTTCATTTGGCGGGTTTCTTGGAATGCATATTTTATCGAGTGTCGCGATACTTTCGCACGTACATTTTACCATTTTCAATGAGCTTCGTTGGTGCTGGAAGTATGCCTACTGACGACGACGTAAACCTCCAGCTTTAGCCATATTTCCTGAGGAAGCATTGAACAAGCACTTTGGTCAAAGCACGTCCTTTTGCTTCCTTCCACAAGAACAAAATTCGACATGGGATCGAAGTCTAATTTAATGGGGGAAGCTTGGTTGGTTGAAGGGCAATGCGAGTTGCATTATAATGCAGTGTTTAGGCCGATCTTCCGAGGAAACTTACCTTCTTGCATTTGCTTATAAAAACCCTAAAGCTCATCTCTCTCGAGCAAGCAACCATCTTCGTGTTCTCTCTCTCTCTCTCTCTCTCTCTCTACACAAAATGCCTGGCCAAGTGATGTCTGAGAAGCTTCTTCAAGGACTTCATTTCTCGGAAGAGAAAAGTCACAGTAATGCCGCTAATTACCTCCGGAGGTAGATTATTCTCCATTTTTAACTACAGTCCTAGTTTGTTTTGCTTTTCGTATTTGATATTCATCTTCTCTATGCTAAATCGACTTCCTTATTCCCATTTTGTATGCACAGGTTGGAGGGAAAGTGGCGATCATCACGGGCGGCGCCAGAGGGATAGGAGAGGCTGCCGTTCGGCTTTTTGCTAGGCACGGAGCCAAGGTCGTCATCGCGGACATCGAGGACATCCTCGGAGAAGCTCTCGCGGGCTCTCTGGCCCCTAGCTATTGCGTCACCTACGTCCACTGCGACGTGAGCTCGGAACCCGATGTGGAGAACATGATAAGCTCCACGGTCTCCCGTCACGGCCACCTTGACATCCTCTTCAACAATGCCGGGGTCCTGGGGAGCCAGTCGGGGAAGAGCAAGAGCATACTGAACTTCGACGCCGAGGAGTTCGACCGCGTGACACGCGTGAACGTCCGGGGGACGGCGCTGGGCATGAAGCACGCTGCCCGGGCCATGGTTCCCGGGGGAGCGGGTGCATCATCTCGACGGCCAGCGTGGCCGGGGTCCTCGGTGGCCTGGGCCCGCATGCATACACTGCGTCGAAGCACGCCATCGTGGGGCTCACGAAGAATGCGGCGTGCGAGCTGGGCCGGCACGGGATCAGGGTCAACTGCATCTCCCCATTCGGGGTGGCGACGTCGATGCTCGTCAACGCGTGGAGCAGTGGCGACGGCGACGGCGACGGCGGCATGAGTTATGGGGTACCGTGCGAGCAAGAAGTTGCGAAGATGGAGGAGTTTGTGAGGACTCTTGCCAATCTGAAGGGACCAACGCTTACTGCCAAGGACATTGCGGAGGCCGCTTTGTATCTTGCCAGTGACGAGTCCAAGTACGTCAGCGGCCACAACTTGGTCGTTGATGGGGGCGTCACCACTTCAAGAAATTGTGTTGGTTTGTAGTAATTTTTTTGTCCAAGTTTTCTGCCTCTTTTGTTAATTTGCCTTTTTGTAATGGAAACTCCAATTGTAAAATCCCTAATTGTATCTTTTTGCTCTTTTCAATCTTCACTTAATTTTCCGGCATGTTTGTCTACTTAATCCAGCAATTTAAGAGGGGCTTTTCTGGACTTCCATATTAGGATATTGAACACGTGTTGGATAGATCGATTGATGTGTTACGTGATATCATGCATTCAAATAAATAACTTTATCTTTGAGTGCATTTTCAAATGAATATCTTAATTGGTCCACGATATTATGTTATAGTAACATGGCATCGCACATCATATGTCATGAGATATTAGCCACAAATTTTATTTTCGACGGTGAAAAAGAGCTAGGCTTTACATTATCGAAGTCCTCCATATAACTAAGAGGGAAATAATATTTTTTTGTTAGATATAACATATATTTAACAAAACTAATTAAAATATTAAAATCAAGTACCAAAAATCTCTTACCCCTCCTGCGAATCTCACTAATCATGGAACAGAATCCCAGCTGTTGTCTAGTTCATGCTTAATACTAATCCCTCTCGTCAATAGTAATTATCTTTTGGGGGTTTGCATAAATGCGAGCTGGAGCCAGAGTTTTGGAGCTCTAAGTACATAGTTTATCGTCAACATGCGACTTTCGATAAAAGATGTGTTTATTTTAGAAAGAAAAAGCCACCTCGTCGATTGCTCACTCTTCCTACCTTTGGTTCTGCTGCCACCCGTGAATCCCTACCGCCTCCGTTATTGTTGCTGTTGCTCGGTGGCATCCTTGTCAACTCGGCCACCGTTGATGTCCTTGTTGCGGTAGTACCTTCGGCACGGACGTGAAAAATTTTAGTAATTTTTCACAAAAAATTTTAATTTTTTCTTATTTTTCTTTCTTTCTTTCTTTCTTTTTTACTTCTAAGCCCGACAAGGGTTAGCCGACCCTCGCCTGTGACCTGCGATGTCGACTAGTGACCATTGCCGGACTTTGTAGGAAACCAAAAAGGAAAACAAAGAAAGAAAATATAAAATATAAAAAAATTCATTTTTATTGTTAAAATTATATTTAAAAAAATTATTCACGTCAATGCCGAGCGTCCTATGTGGCATAGTTAGCGTCATGTTGGCTTTTTCGACCAAAATTGTCTGGAAAGATCAAAAGGTTTAGGATTAAATTGGCCAAGTTAAAAGGTTTAGAACCGAATTGCCATAAATACAATATATTCAGAATTTTTTGGGTAATTTTCTCAATTTAAGGGCTGTCGGAATTAAATAAGCCAAGTCCTCCACATGATTGGGAGAGGAGAGTTCTTGAGTTATTGCGGCCAATACCCCCTTGGCCTTTGTCTCCCGCTCACTCTACTGATACGACGATATGTCGACCGTAATTGAGATTATGTCAGTCATAACTATACCTATACATTAGATATAGCGATAACACCATTTATAATTATTTTGACATAATCACATATCAATTATCATATGATTGCTAAGACAGTTATTCATAGTCATTGATGGGGTAGTAAATGATATTTAATTAATTGATATAACAAAAAAGTTAAGAAAATGTTTCCCTGACAATACAATATCAACTGTAAACCTACACCATTACCGCGTGTTTTGCATAAAGCACTCACTAATACCTATACATTAGATATAGCAATAACACCATTTATAATTATTTTGACATAATCACATATCAATTATCATATGATTGTTAAGACAGTTATTCATAGTCATTGATGGGGTAGTAAATGATATTTAATTAATTGATATAACAAAAAGTTAAGAAAATGTTTCCCTGACAATACCGTTAATGGCAATACAATCTCAACTGTAAACCTACACCATCACCGCGTGTTTTGCATAAAGCACTCATTGATTAAGAGATTGTATGGTCAGAAATAATTGACAATACTATTAGATTGCTAGACTAGTAGCTTCCAAAAAGTTGTCTGGGTGATATATAAATATGTTCCAATACCCAAACTAAAAACGCAAATTTATTAGTCTCAATTATATCCAAAAACAAAATTTGTCTCATAAAAAAAATATTCAAATTTTACTTTTGTCCCAATTTTACTGACCTAATACCCAAAAAACCCCAACTTAGTATATGTCTCAATTATCTCTAAAACTTTTTTGTTTCATAAAAAAAATACCCAACTTTTAGTTTTGTCCCAATTTTACCTTTGTCAACCTTCCGTCCATAACAACTGTTATTTAATCCTGCGGGCTTGAATTTTATCACCAAGCTTACGAATGAATCTTCAAAATTAGGAAACAACATATTTTAGGTACAATGAGATTTGAGATCGTTCATCCAAATAATCAAATCTCTAGTCCAGCTGTTCTTTGGGCTATTGAGTGTCGAGGAGAATTTGCAATGCACCATCTTGAGTGGTTCTGTATCTCCTGGCAATGTGTAGGAAAAGTAGACAACAGAAGAGAAGTTGGATGGTTTTTTCATGTTGGCTTTGCTGATATGTAATTTATTAATGATATGAAAATATCACGTAATATTAGCTAACGATGATTATGAAAGGAATGGTAGGTGGTAGAATTGAGACAAAAGCAAAAGTTTGATGTTTTTTATGAGACAGAAAAAGTTTTGGATATAATTGAGATAGACACTTAGGTTGAGGTTTTTTTTTTTTTGGTATTAGGCTAATAAAATTGGATCAAAAGTAAAAGTTGATGGTTTTTTATTAGATAAAAAAGTTATGGATATAATTGGAACATATGTTAAAGTTAATTTTTTTTTAGTATTAGAACGGAATTGGACAAAAGTAAAAATTGAGGGTTTTTTGTATGACAAAAAAAAGTTGTGGGTATAATTGGAACATTTTTTTTTTTGTGCATGGGACATGTGTTAAAGTTGAGGGTTTTTTTGGCATTAGGTCTGTAGAGTTGGGACAAAAGTAAAACTTTAGGATTTTTTATGAGACAAAAAAGTTATGGATATAATTGGAACACATGTTAAAGTTGGGATTTTTTGGGTATTAGGCCATATAAATATATAATGGAACGATTACCATAAAATTAGTTGTTTACATTACGTCAGGATCAATCAAAATGATAATACATTTATAGTATGATCCCATTTTATGAGATTAGCTTTAAATAATAAAATCTCAGATTAAATTGTACTATCTTGGTAATATATGTGGGGTATTATATTCATGATGAACTATTAAAGTGATAATTTTTGTAATATAATATTTATTCTTTATCCAATCACATGTTACGTGCGTAAAATTAGATGCTAGCTATAAATAAACTAATTACTATAAAAGGAAACTAGATATAACAAGGTATAATGTTGGATAGTATAGACAGCGTATGAAACTCATGATAGACAATTTAAGTGACAATTATCAATTTTCATATTCCCTTTAGTTATAATTTTAAGGGGTATTTTTGGAATCTTGGTAATATTACTCCATTATTACATAAGCTACTTCTAGGAACGTAGGATGGTCTAAGGCAAATGTCTGGATTTATATTTGATAAATTTATTAAGCCTCGAGGAAATTTTGAATTTCGAAATCACAGACAGTCCATGGATTCCTGGAAAATCATTTCCCCGAAAGCATTTTCCTTTATCATGAAGTTTTCCTCCAACCAAACGCACCTTAAATTATTGGCGATGTGCAAACAACTCTAGATCACACGGCTGCCTACACAAGTTGAAATATCTGGATCAAACCAATTTCACGAGCCTATATGTGGTCTGACCTCCATGCTCATGGAATATAACAAAAAATGAAAAAGAAGAAGGCAGAAAAATCTTCTGGTTATGAAGGGTGCCTGAAGGAGCTGTTCTGAAGAGAGCTTCAAAGGACTTGGCATTTGTCCACTTTTGTCCAATCTCAGCTGGCCGAAGCTTTGCTCTTGGGATCAGTTAGATGTGGACAGATACAAGTTGGAAATCATCAGCCTGTTCGGTGACCATTCCTTCACGAGAATGTCTAATAACAAGAGAGTGATCGTCTGGAATCAGGTAAGATACTCTGCAATAGTTTCGGGTGGGTGATGTTGGCGACTAACATCTGACTAACGCAAGGAACCAAGGCACGCCGGCAAGTGGAAGCTTGAAGGAAAGTCTGCAATGTCATTTGGTAAAGCTAATTTGCAGTGACTTACCTTTCAAGATTAGCAACGAACTTCAAAGTTCAACAAGGGAGTCTGGAGATTTGCGAAAGAGCAGAGTGCAGGTATTGGTGTGATGTGCAAAAGGGTAGCTTCTGATCTCCGTAAAAATTTAACTTTTATCGACTGATTAGAGTCGAGCAGTAAATGCTCAGATGAACCAAAAAGACTAAAGACTAGCCGAAGCAGGGGAAAACTGGACGGATAAATCAGGACGAACTGATGACAGAACTGCCCAGTGAAGTTCCCGCTTCGAGTATTATCACAGTTTCAGGAGGGAGGTTCAAAAGTTCAAATGGTGTAACACAGACATTGAAGCATCGCGTGTTGACATCCATAAGCTGCGTAAGAAAGATAATGGATACACAAATCTCTTGAAAAATGAAGGATGCGAAAGACATGGATTAGAAGGGAAATTTCTAGAGGGCAGACTTTAAGCAGTGCCGGGTTCTTCACTCTGCGCCTGTATGCGTAACATTTACTACATGCCTTCCCTTTCCATTGATGAAGTTGAAGGCGGCTTCATTAGCTTGCTTTCTTCCACTAACTCGGCAAGCTGCATTTCCAAATTAGACGTGTCATTTGAATGTCTACCTGGACTCTGTAAATTTCCAACGCCTAGCAAACCTCCATAGCTGTTCTCGTTCGGAGAACATGAACTGTATTCCCTCTGAGCAGCTACATCTTCACAAGGTAAATGAGAAACCATGGCTTGTCCGCAATCTCGCGTTTGTTTCCTGCAGAACTTGTCTTCGACGATGTCGTAGAAATCTGCAGTCCTCACTTCCTGAGCAAGAGAGCACCAGCAACAGAAGAGCCATCTCACACAATCCGCAATTGCCGGTTTCCCACAGCAAAAATGATCTGCCGGCAGATTGAACCTCTTCCTCATCTGAATCCTCCAGAAACCACCATAGAGCAGACCAAAAACACAAAGTGCAATGCCGGTAAACCCCAAAGCCTTCCTCACTATCTCGTCATCAATATTTATGGCGGCAAGGCCAAAGATCCAGAAAGGAGCAATGCAGAAAAGTAGGAAAGTGGCAATGTGGACATACATGTTCCCGAACCCGAGCCTTTCCATATTCCAACCGAAGATGCAAAAGCTACAAAAGAGAGAGAGATAAGCAACTGCTGAATTGTCACACAGATTGCATAACCCCCCTCTCCATTCGGGCGTATGCTCAATGATCCTGCGCTCGTTCTTGGATGCAAATGACAATCTCTTCTCTATTGACTTCCTTCTAAGTTCGCCTGGGTGAGCAGAACTGGAAGTCAAATCTCCGTCTTGTGCTTCCTCATCAACTTCTGTTCTGTACTCTTTTCCTAAAGGGCTAAGGATGGAATACAGCCCGGCAATCGCAGGAGAAGCAATTGCAACAGAGAGGCACACACCCACGCCAATTGCGGGACGCTCGGATCTTTTATAACCCAAGTTGAGGCCACATAGGGCATACTGAGCAAAACAGTTCACATGAAGTAACACAACCACCACCATCATATGAATCCGTTCTCTGGGTTTAACGGTGCCACCCTTACAATAGACTTTCCTAAGTGCAGATACATCCTTTAGTCTCCACCTACACAAGAGAACAAGGTGGTGGAACCGCTTAGGATGCTGGTACAGGCACATCAGTGTAAACAAAGCATTGAGGATTTGATTGTTAACCTCGAACCATGCATTTCTCTGCGATTTTTTTTGGCAACAAGCTGTTTAACATCCCTGTCATGACTAGAAAAAGAATAGCTCCTGATATAGCAACACAACCAATCCATAAAAGGAGGACGGCGTTGAAAGGGTCATTTGCGTAGTCTTTGCACATTTTCACAAGCGATCTCCAATCCAACTTATTAGAAATGACCAAACCAAGACGCTGCCGAAGACCTTGGCTGGTCGAAGAGGGGCGGAACACGATTCTTCATCTCTTTCGTCGGCTACTTTCCTGAATTTTGCTGATGGGGAAGCTAAATTTGTCGCTGAACCATACATGAGAAGGCCGAATATGCCAGGAGTGGGGAAAAGTAAAGAGCCTCGTCTTTTAGGAATTTTATCACACAGTAGTCCCTTTCTGGAAGTTGAAATGTGCAAGGCCTTTGTCCATTGGCCCGACAATCTTTCGGTGTCGCATTTGAATGGAGTCCTTCCTGAATTCTGGCCACACTACCTTCACTTCTTGAAGCCATTTCACCCTAATACTTGAAAAACTCTCCTACTGAAAATCTGGCTGCGCACCTTTTATGCTAAGTCTCTTCTGCACTCTAGGATCACAAGACCATAAGCGAAATACACCATGAGTGATGGCCAAAATCCATAGTAGCATGAAATTATCATAAAAGGTGAACTTTGGATGTAAATTTGTATAAAGATAATCATAAGTCATCCCAAGGGCACCCTAACCAGTGTAGGCTGATGGCGCCAATCCAGTCCCAAGTAGGATTCTTAAGACAATGTGTGCAAGAAATTCCGCTTGCCGGAACAATTCCGTAGATACGTATCTACAGGACAAGATCACTCCTCCTTTACTAGTTCAACTAAACTAGCTTAAATGAGAGAAAACATAACATGGGCAGCCGAGGTTTCACAGAAAAAAAATGAAGAACTAAGTATTATCTATTTGACCAACAGTCATCATCTTGCTCATCCGCACAAATCAGGATAAACACTTCCTCAAAGAGACCTAGGATGTTAGATAGACGAAACATACTCTACGAAAGTAATCGCTTACTTGCTGCTAAATGTGTCTAAAATTTTACCTTACAAAATCTTGTCAACATTTCGTATGAGAAAAATGAAAAACACTTCCAAACTAGGAAAGAGAAAGCAAATTTCAACAGGGAGATCATGAAAGACAACCCGTGAAACAAGGAACAGAAGGAATGCCTCGAGGGTTGCTTCTAAAAACCCCCACAACCGTATCAGAAGAATTTAAATTTTACATGTTCTGACTTCAAACTTCAACATGAAGAAAGAAAGCGTCAAATGCTCAGACCTCTCTAAAGCATTGACAAAAATTTGAGCTCGTTCCATTGCAAGAAAGCGTCGCCCCGTGTAATGAGTCAAACAACTCAACACAAAAATGCTGAAACTTCGTTTTCTTCAGGAAGGAAGAAGCTCAACAGAAACCCCCATGCACATTCAGCGAATAACAGAGCAAGAAAGAAAGATCCAAGAAAAGGAAAACCCAGAAAGCTTATAGCACCAGCCGAATGAACTTACGAGTGGGGGTGCTGAATCGCGACTCGGGTCCGGTCAAGGAGAACTGGGAGACAGATACATCATCCATTCAAAAAACAGAGTGAAGTGAGCTTCTCTCTTTCAAAATTCAAAAAGGACGAGCCTTTCGGCTTTTTCTCTTTCGTTTTCTCCGTTTTGCGTTTTTGAATCTGGAATGCAGATTTCAACAGAGAAACGCCGCTTAGGGTGGGTTTAAAAGTCAGCTTTTTCGAGGAGCTTTGGGAAAAATGCAAAACAATTAGCCTAAAGAGTATTGAGAAAATACAAATACTATTTAGTAAGCTCTACTTTGAAAAAGTGACTTTGAGAGAAAAGTTATTTGGTAGAAACACATCTGGAAAGTGCCTTTGGGTGATTAATTTAAGCTTTTATTTTTAATTAGTTTAAAATTGAAAAATGAAGCCTGCGACTTAACTTGTATATTAATGACAATGTTGAAGATATGTATTAATGAATTTATAAATAAAACTTAAGCTAAAGAATCCATCATAAACATTTCCGACAAAAAAAAAAAACATAGTTGGGATCCAAATCGACTCTTGTCATGTCAAGTAATAAAGAATATGATAAAAAAAAACGTAGTTTGTAACATGTGCTAAAGAATCCGACAAAAAAAAACATAAGCTAAAGAAATTCATTATCCAAAAAATATAGTTGGTAACATAAGATAATCTGATCAAAAGAAAAAAAAACATAAGCTAAAGAAATTCATTATCCAAAAAACATAGTTGGTAACATAACCTAAAGAATCTGATCGAAAGAAAAAAAAAAGCTAAAAAAATTCATGTTCCTTAAAAACTACAAATATAGGGCTTGCTTGGTTCAGCATTTGGTCAAGGGGCTTTAAGAAAATGCAAATTCCTTTAAGTTAAAGGGGTTTAGTGAATATAAATACTGTAATTAAAAAGTGTATTTCAATGCAACTTTGATGCAAATGTTGTTTGGTAAAAAATACCATTTGTAAATGATTCGATTTTTTAATTATTTTTTATTATTTCAAATATTTTTTTCAAAAAAATATTTTTAATTTTTAAATATTTTATTTTAAATTACTTTCTTTAATTATATAATATTTTAAATTATATTTTTTTTTATTATTTCGATTTTTAAATTATTTTTTGCAAAAAATATTTTTATTTTCAATTATTTTATTTTTAATTAATTAATTTAATTAATTTTTATTTTAAATTAATTAATTTTTTATTTATATTTTATATTTTATATTTTTTTGGAAAGATATTAGTTTTTATTTTTAATTAATCTATTTAATTAATTTTTATTTTTAAATTATTTTATTTTATAATTATTTTTATTTTTTGGAAAAAACTATTTTTAATTATTTTATTTTTTAATTATTTTCTTAAAAGAGAACAGAAAATAGAAAAAAAAAGATTAAAAATAAAAAATTGTAGTTGCATTTCCAAATGCAACTTCCCAAAGTATCTCATGAGGTACTTTGGGCTAAAGATCTTTGGAGAGCATTTGAGCTGCAGTTCCATCTCTCCAAAGTGAGTCAAAAAAATAGCCAAATGCTATTTGCATTTGGCCAATGGACTTCGGAGCCCCAAAACTCATTTCAAATGAGTACTTTGGGCTAAAGGCCTTTGGAGAGCATTTTAGATGCAATTGCATCTCTCCAAAATGAGTCAAAAAAATAGCCAAATACTATTTGCATTTGGCCAATGGACTTTAGAGCCCCAAAACTCATTTCAAATGTTGAACCAAATAGGGCAACTAGTCTCCTACCTCTTTTGAATTTGCTTCGTCATCCTCCAATGCTGTGGCCCAAACCAAAAAGTGGACCCCAGATAGACTGACCATTTAAATTTTCACCAAGGTCATTTTTCCTCGTACTTTCAGAAATGATGATGTTGATGTTGATATTAATATTGATTCAGAAATTATGCAACTTATTTTCATTCATCGTTAAGCTTTCCATTCTTGCATTTTACATTGTCCAGACTTTCTAGTGTTTTTTTGAACAAAAAAAGTTCCTTTTTTCCTCATTAGTTGATTTAGGTAGCATTTCATGACATATAAAAAGCTAATAAAAAAAATATTTTGGTTTCCATATAGATTAAGTCGAACATCTAGGTGTACAGAGATTTTGATTGGAATTCCTTTTCATTCACTATATATGCATATTCCTGCTCACCAGATCCTCTTCTGAGATGTAATAATGAGGCGACATACTACTGGGGATGGCCGGAAGCTATTTATGGCTATTTTTTGCTTTGTACTTTATACTAATGTAGATTTTGATACTTCTTTACTTTCATACACGCAATTCCTAAAATAGAGTTACTTGGAAAACTTGTCTAACAAGTACTGCAATTTGGTTAATTTGGTCCTAAACTTGTTATATTTTGTCAGTTGAGTCCATTCAGTCATTTTTACTAGAAATCGCTAATGTGGATGCCTTATGTTGTACGTGATATGGTCTACATTGATGTGGATTTTTTTTTTAATTTTTAATTAATTTTATTCTCTTTTTTCTTTTTTCCTTTTTTTTTTTTTCCTTTTTTCCTTTTTTTTTTTTTTTTTCCTTAAATTAAGCAATCGATGAGGTCATCGGGCCATCCCAGCCATTGCTGAGAGCCATGATGCTCTCACTAGCCATAGACAAGGGTCATGGCTCTTGGCCACGTTCATGATGGCCTTGCCCAGAAATGCTCATGGCTGGCCAAAGTAAGAGAATAAACAAAAAAAGAAAGAAAATAAAAAATAAAAATAAAAATAAAAAGAATATTAAAATTATCCAGATCAACATTGTGAAATTCACTCTTCCACGTTTATAGGCAGTAAATAAGTGAAGAAAATCATCCCTATATTCTCCATGATAATATTAGAGGTTTTGGTAAATAGTCAACCGGAAAGTAGTCCTTGGACTTTCTCAAATCTGTCCATTCTTCAAGCGGGATTAGCATTGCATCTCACTCTTTAGATCAATTTTTTTTTTCAATGGTTAATATTACGAAAAATTTCAAACTGATACACATGTGATAAATTTTCTCCAAACTAATTTTTTGACCATCAAAAACTTCAAACTAGTACACCTGTGATAAATTCACTACGAACTGATTTTTTAACCACAAAAAATCTCAAACTGGTACATTTGTGATAATTCACCCTCCGTTAGTTTGCGTTAAATTGGATCAACATTATGAAAAATCCCAAGTCAGTACGCATGTGACAATGGATTGTAAAAACTCAAATCAATATACCCATCAACTATCACGTGTCATTCAACTAAGCAATTTGATGATAAAATTAATTAAAACTAATGGAGGATAAATCTTGCTACAAATATATATGTTTGGAGTTTTGGAGGTCAAAAAATTAGTTTGGAATAAATTTATCACATGTATACTAATTTGAAATTTTTCATGGCATTAACATTTTTTTTAATGACCTATGAAATATGATGCTATATCTTCTGTAACTTGTCATAATCTTCATCTTATTTAACCTCTTTGTAAACCTAGCCAGGATGGCGTTTTTTTTTTTTCCCAAAACCATCTGCCTAATCATTACCATATGCCTAATCATTGGTGGCAGCTACTTTTTATGTTTCCTTCTGCATCGCCGATCATTGAAGTTGGACTAATCAGTATTCCCGGTTAAACCCTAATGACTCACCGGATGTTCTCTGAGACGCAGCCCAGTTTTTGCAGAAGACGCTGCGGCCATTCATGCGCGGTGGTCACGATGGGGAAGAGGGGCACATGAAGAACCAACTCATCACCCCAGGAGAGATGATATCGAGTTCCAAAAGTTGCCGTGTGCACGAGCCAGCGACATTCCGAACTCTGCTCGGGCGACGACTGGTTCCTCCGTGGCTCGTTGCATGAAATTAGTAATGCACGTGCCTGCTTCTCCATCATGCTCGCCGCACACTCTTGCCGCGCCACGTAGCTCTCCAAGCGCTCCGATAAAAGAGAGGAGGGGGGGGGGGGGGGGGGGGGGGGGGGGGGGGGGGGGGGGGGGGGGGGGGGTTGGGGTTGGGTGGGGGTAAGGTGTGGGTAAGAGTTGGGCTAGGGTTTTAGGGAGAAATGGAGAGTTGAAGGACTGATCAGGACAAAGAGAGAGGTTTAATGGAAGCTTAGTTGGCGAGTGGTCACAACGGGGATTGCCCAAAACAGCTCCACACAAACTTGGGAGGAAAAGCCGAACCTCATTCTTTTTATACAGTTCGGACCTAAGCTACGAACAAAAGGTTTTCCCAAGGGCAAGGACAGGAATTAAGGAGAAAAGGAGGGCAGGAAACAAAAGAGGGGGGAACCTCATAGCAAGGAAGATTTGTGAAGCCCGGGTCTTTATAAGGAGACATAAGGGGGACGGTGGTCCATTAGATGGAGAGAAACACCTTACTTGTATGGATCTAAAATGGCGATTGAGTTTTGTCTACCGAAGGACTTCTGATGAGACGATGGAGGAAAGAGAGGGAGGATAAAAAAGAGGGAGAAAGAAGGAGGGAAGAGGAAGAGGGGGAAAGGAGGAGGGAAGAGAAGGGAGGGGAAAGGAAGGAGGGAGGGGAAAAAGAGAGAGGGG
>JAGVVM010005457.1:0-32596 GCA_019149425.1 Psidium friedrichsthalianum | reverse complement strand
CCTACTACTGCAGCTTCCAAGGCCTGGCAAACTCAGCAGCTCTTCCTTCTGCTTGTTTGCCCATCAAATATTCTCAATTTCCTCTAGGGCTCTCATAACCCCTTCCATTCGAGGATTCCTTGCAGCCCTTGGGCGTTCAGCAGCTTGAGCAACTTCTGGGTTCTCGGCAGCTCCAGCCTGCGAGCTAGACGCTCCGGAACCTCTTCCTCTTCTACCTCTACCGCTCATGCTTCTAAAAATTTCTCATTGAGACCTGCTATAATTCCACCAAGGGACAAGACTTAGTCCAATGCACGAGCTTTACTAATCCAAATAGCAGGTTAAACAGTATATAACACCATAGCAATTACAGGCTAATTTACATAGTTATTTCACTTAACAGCCACTTGTGCCAAGCAATATCATGCAAAAGTATCTCTTAACCAAACCAAAACTCATAGTCCTATCTATCTATCTACCCCAGTATCCATCGTCCTTACTACTCCAAGCATCAAATCCTCATTAGATTGAGCTGACGACCTTGCACTGATACCACTTTGAATAGGGATGTCACGCCCTGATCCCATGAGTCTCGCGACACCCCTGTCATACCTATATGATGGAATGGTTCACGAAAATGAAGGCCCAAGAAACTCGCCGTAACTAAACGACCTCAGAGTTCCTTAAGCACAGAAACGAGCTCCTTCAATCACATATACAAAATAGGATAGATAGAGAGACAACTTAAACCTTTATAGCAAGCCAAGCCTTATATTACATCTCATATACAATATTCACATACAACCAATTAGGATGACATCGCATATACATCAAAACTTCAGTCAATCTACTCCATACATCTAGGCCTATATACATGTGGAGTTGCCACTGCCTTCTTCCCCATATCTATTCATACGATACTCTTGTATCTTATGTATATTATTCCTTTGGTTCCAAAAATGACTGAGTCGCAGTCTTGATTTCCTTCTGGATCCCCTGCCTTATCGGTATTGCACTCATTGCGGGGGTCGAGGTTCTGAAAGTAGGAAAATTACCCTATGAGAATAAATCTTAGCAGTTAACCCCTAATTCCCTTCTTAACAAACGCCAAACAAATCCAAACCAAACTTTCAGGTCCCAACTCAGGCATTTCAAATCACAGAATCAAATTTTAAATCGTAGGCTAAGAAAGATCAAGGCAATGCCCAACAGAAAAACTCGCCATAAATGGCCATTTATAAAAATAAAAAAAACAGCTCAGGTCTCGTCTAAGACTATAAAACCAATAATATCATATAAAACGGCCAATCAATGGCTCGCCACAAATGGCCAAGTTTATAAAACAAACGAGTCCAATACAGGACAATCAATGCAAATACATAGGCATGCATGCTCAATCTTGAGTCTCGAATTAGTAAGCCAATTTGACCCCGACATATAAGCGTATCAGGTACGACCCGCGTCGTAGACACCTCAGGTCTATGCTTCAATCCGCGTATGGGACGCCTCAGGTTTGCACCTTATCGCTCCAGCTACCCCGCGTCAAACGCATCAGGACGCACTGTGCTTCGACCCGTGTCATATTGGCACCTCAAGTTGACACACTTATCCCTCCAATTCCTCGTGTCGTATAGGCACCTCAGGGCCATCCTCGACCCGTGTCATATAGGCACCTCAGGTCAGCACACTTATCCCTCCAATTTCTAGTGTCATATAGGCACCTCAGGGGCCATCCTCCATGGGTACGTATTACGCCAATTCACAATGACATGCAATCACACATGCGAAAAACTATCGCACTTGCCTTTCAGGCAATAAACCAATCAAATCCATTTGGGCAAAAAATCGTCGGCTAAGTACGTAGGCCACCTTTTAAAACATGTGCCCTAATATTTCGATTCACATGACCGACACAATGGCCAAACTAATCCATTCGGTTCACGTGCACAATTTTATTATAAATGCCCAATTTCTCACGTGGAATTCAAAATGACCAAATAATTAATTCCAAGTATTCATGAAATATCTTAAAATATTATTTTGAATACGAACACAAGCCCCCAAAAATAATTGGAATAGTAATATAAAATATTGCTCGGGAACGGTTTTGCATAAATGCTCCACAAACCCATTTTTCGATACTCGAACCACACGGGACCACAAACTTGTCATTTTCAAACCAAAATCAAATTGGGTAGTATGTGAACAGTGTTTGTGGATTGTGAACAGTGATTTCAAAACACTATTTGGCCCGTTTTTTGCTCTAAATATCTCAAAAATCCATTTTTTGGTACCCGAACCTCGCCGGGACCCATATCAACCAACTCAAACAGCCTTATTCAAACATGGACAGCAACATTTCACCACTCTACAGCATATTCACAGCCCACAAAATTTAATTTCCTCAAGATACGCCGATTACGGCAAATTTTTCTAAATTGATTTACCACAAATCGATCCCTAGAGCTAATCCATGGTAAGTCTAATATCATGAGCAAAGTCTAGAGGTTTAACTTACCTAAATAAAGTTGAAACAGGGCTGAGGATGTGGCTGAGAAGTGGCGGTACACGGCGGCGGCACACAGCGGCAATGACGACTACGACGGATTCCGGTGGATTTAGTTCGAACCGGGGCTGATCAGGGGCTAAACCAAGGCCAAATTGAGCTAGAAATCAATATTTTTCACATAAAAATGAGCTCTAGAGGTTGCTGGGGTTAACATATATGAACCTAAGCCTATGTCAAATTCGGGTAACAGAAAATAGGTTCGTCGACTAAAACGACAAAGCAGATTTGGAAGGTCAAACGACCTCGGATCGAAGTGATTTAAAGTTTTGTGAACTCACCTCGGATAGGAGTACGGCATATCCAAAAATAACGAAATTCAATGGTCGAATTTCCGTTGGCGGCCGGTTGGTGGCAGAAATCTAGAGTTGAGAGAGAGAGATTCGAGATTAAAGAGAGAAAAGGGAGTGAGAATGTTCTGGTGAGAGAGAAAAAAAGAGAAGATAGAGAGTAGATATTATCCCTAGAGTCCATTATTAAGATTACTATTCATCGAAAGCGACTTAAAGTTGAACGAATCAACTAATTTTTGAACTATCAGTAAAATTTGGACTGATAAAGCTTGGGCATCAATTATTTTCGGTCAAAGCTAGTCAAATTGGTCAAAAATATGACCGAAGAGACATTTCTCAAAATTCGTGAAATTTCAGGACTGGTAGGGGCTCAATCAGTGTTGATTTAGCTCAACCGCGATCGGAAAAGACTCAGGATGTCGTCGTAAAATTTTTCTAGCCTCTCTAAAAATATTCTTACCCTCATGCCATGGATTCTAGCTTAAACCTGGGGCAAGATAGAAATTTTCAATTTTGCCCTTTTTCACTTGGCATTCCACGCCAATCTGCTCATTTCACGCATTTTCTAGGTAATGTCCAAATTCACAACTGTGACACTCATGAGAGTCAATTGTCCTATTCGAAACTCAATTTGCGGCCTCATTCATAAGATGGTAACTTTAAATAAATTCTCAACTAACGGGTGGCTTTTAAGAGTCACGCGTTTCGACCATTTGGTCCACGTGCTTATATTCCTAGCTAGCTTTTCCCTTTTGGTTGGTTTATCCCGAAGTGATCAATTTTCAAGTGAGATCCATTTATAGCACCTTTATAAAATAACTATTCTATATTCAAATTTCGAAAAATGGTCGAATTTCAGAATGTCACATGTTGACGCCTAAATTTGATTTTTTTTCATTTATATTGCACAAAAATGAGAATTTATTTTCTCAAAAAATATTTTCCTATGATTTGCATATTTATTTTATTCATGCATTACATTTCATCGATTTGGATCGGCAAAGAAATTGAGCTTAAATCAAAGGGTCCTAACCCGTTAGAGCTCTTCAATATTCTGAAAATTAAGAGTTTTAAGGCAACTAAAACTCCTAAATTCAGAATTTCTAAGCTAATGGCTTTAATCTAATTCTACCTTAACTAAGCTTAATCCTATGATCTCTAACGAATCCTACTAGGGCTAGGATTGATCTAACTCCATAAATACTAACCTGAGCTTAGGGTTCAGGAGGGAGGCCACACAATTGAATACACGGCAGAATTTTGAGAGAACAAAAAGAGAGAGAATTTGGGTGAACGAGGGAGAGAGAGAGAGAAGTCTTCCCTTTCTTCTTCTACACATTCGGCAGATATGAAAAGAACACTGGCTCTCTCTCCCCGGTGATCTTCCTCATACGTCCAAGAGGTCACATAAGGATTAATGCCTGCTCTGATTCGATATTTGCACAAGGAGCAAAAGCTGACTTGAACAAAGAGAAAGCCTTCTACAAAGACTCAAAATAGATTGGCCTCCATGACGTGCTCTTGAATTTGGTCTTTCTTTGCAATGTCCAGGGGCATAGACACCCACAAGGGAGTCCTCAGAATATAGATGCCTTCTTGGTCCTCCTTCCACATGCTGCACAAGGATCTCATCTCTGAGAGAATTCGCATTGACTACCACATGGGAGACTTCATACAAGGCACGGCCATACTTATACGAAAGGGCTCGAATGCAACCTTCTGCTCCTGCCGATCCCTCACGTCGTGTCCGCATACCAACCATCGCGCCAAGCACAAGTCTGACGCTATGAGACGCCATTGTTGCCGCAAATCCAACACCATCGATCCGGAGCGGTCATCTATCGCCCCCAATGGGGCAAGCCTTCCTTGACGAGTCCAAACGAACCTTGACAAACTAGCCGCTGCAGCCGTCTCCCATGACGCTAACGAGACAAACCATAGCAACTTCATTGGCGGTCCAATCCACTTTCGCTCCTCCAGTACATTTTTTTTATTACCTTCACCAAATCATTGGCACATCTCTGGACATGGAGTTCATAAGGGAAGGCCACGTTGTAAGAGGAGGTTGATTTTTCATGAAAATATCATCTTGTTATTTCACTAATTTAATCTCTCTCCCCAAGATTCATGCATAGGTCAATCCATGCACAAATGTTCTCTATGACGATACGCCTAATGCCATTAGCCACCCACTTTTCCAAGAGAGGCAATAGATGCAAAAGGTAGTGATGTTGATGATCCATAAACCCAAACCGAACTGCTATCTAGCCGTTGTTTGCACGCAGATCAACCTTGTCTGAGTGGTAAAACAATTCGTTTTCCTCTGTTATTTGACATAAATAAGGCTGCTATCCTGTGTTAGAATTCAAGTGGTTTGTGAGCTCAATTCGAGGCAAAATTGAGTGAAAAGTGCATTGTTTTGGGTGCAAACATCAAGTGCGCGTGCACTGGAATTAAGCTTGGAAAAAGGTAAATTTTTCTCAAAAATTTTGATTGCAATTCTTGCTTGTTAATTTGGTAACTTGCATATGTATCTAATATCGCATGTTGATTTGCAATTGAAAGTAGAAAAATTCACTCTTTCCATTAAGTCATGCCCAAAACCGAAGTTGTTGCATAAAAGAACTGATTTTTGAGCAAACTTAATTCGTTCATAAGTTGGTTGAATTTTTGTGTACTTTAGAGAATTGATTAAATTTGATTGGAACCATATCCTTTCTCAAAGTAAAATTTTTTCACCAAATTTTCTTAAGATAGAATTGGATTGATTAAAAATCAGAATTTTTGGATATGGAATTTTCGATACACATGTACCTCTCTTGGCCAAATTGCACATTGTGGATAACCTCTTTGTTTTGAATCCTATCTTGTGTGTTGGTTGAATCGCTCTATCTCATGATGCTATCTCGTATTGTGGGTAAGGATTTGTGCTTAATTGGATAATGTTTGATTTGTCGTGGATAGAATTTTGATCTCAATGATTATCTTTAACATATGAGTTGGTTGGATTGTTTATTTGGTGGTTGAATTGCCTTATCTCTTGGATTTTTGAGTTCATTTGATTTGGGGATAAGATTTGATTGAATTGGGTAGTTATCCAAATTTTGAGAATTATCTAAAGCACTTTGCAAATCTATAAGAATAGTTTTTCTCAAATTAAAATTGAACTTTAGATGAGGAAAGGTGAACCGCAATTTCACATTTTCGGCCACCCCTTCATATTTTCGAAAATTTAAATAAGACAGTCCACCCATAATATATGCTTCCATGTGCCTTGTCCCTTCGGAAAATAAATTGCATGCCTTAGCCATGATTTTGTGGAACGAGACGGCAATTTAGTATAGAATTTCATATTCTACCCTTTGGTAACAAGGGATGATGTCATTCTATACAATATTCCCATACTGACTCGAATCTTTGAGGATGTAGTGGATAAAATTCTTCTCTAATCCAGATATTCGGGAATGAGTGAATTTATCGAAAAAATCAGAATTAAAAGGTATACCATGGGCATTTTTGTTTAGTTTTTTCAATCTTTGCATTTCATTTTGTGTTTCATTAAATAAAAACCCCCAAAAAATAACTCTCATTTTTTTCATAGTTAATCATTCCAAAAAGTCCATTTTTATCTAATAAATATCATCTAATATAAGTTACAACTTCAAGAAATCATTCTCTTAGATTAAATTGGATGATAATTGATTTTAAGGCATTCTTTCATAATAATTATCATTTAATCCGAAAATACAAAAAAAAATCATTTTTGCATATCACGTGGTCATTATTGACACCTGAATTTTAATTTTTTAGAAAATTAGTAAAAAATTCATAAAAATTTATAAAATTGAAAATCAACTTTGAAAGCCTTCGCCAAGTCTAAGGAACCAATTTGGAGCAAAAAATAATTTTTGAGATTTTTTGTGTTTTTAATATTTTCATATATTAGGAAAATAACCAAAAAAATCATAAAAATAGATTTCGTGGCCTAAAAATGGGGAAAAATATTTATTTTTTTTATTTTAAATCCCTTTTCATGTTGGCCCATTTAAACTTAAAAAAAATCCAATTGAAATTGTTCGTTCCTTCACAAATGCAATTTCGAATCAAGCTTAAAAATGCAATTTGAGTCTTTTTATTTTATTTTTCACTTTTTATGAGTTGTGGCATCTCCCTCTAATATCCGAAATTTTTATCTTGGCCCAATGGTGCCTGAAATTTCTCAATTTTGACAAAAGGGCTCAATTAGAATTTTTATTTTTTTAATTTGGCCCCTAAATCACCAAAAATGAAATTAAAATGTTTTCCGGGCACCCATGAAAATAAAAATCCATCACCACATATTTTTCAACATTCTAAATCGATTGATGGGGATATTTTGGTCCATTTTCGCCGTTTAGGCTTTGGAATGCTCAAAATTCAATTTGGGTCAATTCGAAACTTTGGGTTTTTGTGCAAGTTCAAGTGAATTTTTCATACAAACCTCATTTTTAGACATAATGCATGTTGGGAAAGCTAATTTTAGGCTCGGTTTCATAAGAAAATGCCAATTGCTATATCAAATCGAGTCGTTTTCATTCGGTCGGGTCGGTCGGATCCGACCTGCGACCCGACAACGTTCATTTTTTTCTACTCCAGAACCTTCTCATAAAAGACAAAGGAAGAGGAAAAAGACAAAAAAAAAGTACAAAAGGACAAAAGAGAACGCTCTCCAACCGCAAAAGAAGGAGAAGGAGAAAGACAAAAAGCACAAAACAAATGCTCTCCAACGGCAAAAGGAGAAGGAAATAAAAAAAAAAGGGTTGCAGAGGACTCGTAGACACCATCCTCACCCACATACGTACACAAAAAAGGCCATTCTTTTTGGAGAAGAAGGTACACGCAGGAGGGCAGCTACAAGGGCGTTCAGGGGAGGTGAAAGAGAGGGTCTGCTCTCGATATCTCTAGCCAAAAAAAAAAAGAGTCATAGAAGAAGTAAAAGAAGCAAAAAGGGAGGGGCTCGGCTGCGAGCTCCTAAAAATCCATTGTCACCAAGCTCAAGAGTTGAAAACTAGTCGACAAGCTTCGTGGAGCCAAGACGAGCAGCCTGAACTCCTTGGTTTGTCATTTCGTCGACAAAAACCATAAGTGCCATGGACGAGTTCTCCGAGGTCCGCCCATGGCGGATCTTTGATTCTTTCGTATTTCTTCGTAAAAATTAGTCGATTCTTGCTTAAAGAACTTCCTGATCTTGGATTTCTTCTTTGTTTGCATTTTTGTCGCATGAAAACTGAGTTCTCCTCCTCAAACCTCTGGATTCATCGTGAGCTCCTCGGTACCGTTCTCAGCATCCTCAAGCCCCGAGCTTAAGTAGGGAAATCTTCTCATACTCCTCAGATGCTTCTTGATACATCCGTTCGCAAGTTTAACGTAGAAGATAGGAGATTCAAATTCGCTGGAAATTTAGCTCGCGGCCGAGGTTGGTTTAGGAAGATTTAGGCTAGTTTTCATACTAAATCGAAGATATGATTCATGTATGCTGGTGTAGATTAGGTTTAGGTGAGAACGGGAGCTCAAAATGAACATTTTAGGCCTCGATCACGATTTTCCGACGAGTTTGCCGGAAATGTGGCCAGCCGGCGACACTCCGGTCTTCTTCTTCGGCGAGGACCAATTGGTCAACTTTCGTTGACAATGAACGGCCACGTGGCGCACACATGGCGTGCACGTGTGCGCCACGCGTTTTTAAAAAAGGATAATAATAAACAAAAACATTTTTTTCGAGAATGAAATTTTCGAAAAAATCATTACAAAAATTCAAATTGATTTTCGAAAATTTAAAAAATATTTACGTGATTGTGTGGTCCAGATTTGGCCATGCTTCACGATCTCAACCGTCTGCTTATTTTTGGAAATAAATAATTATTTTGATCCGACGGTGGTGATCATGCCATGTGGCGCGATCTGGTGCGTCCATTTGAAATTCAAAATTTTGGGCAAAAATGAATAAAAAATTTTGGAAAATTCAAAAAATTTTGAAATTTCAAAAATTCAAAAAAAATATTTCCAAAACTATGTCGTTTTGTTGACCGACCCGAGCGCCCGCGAGGCGTGGGCTGGGTCGACCCAACCCGATCCAAAAATATTTAAAAATAAAAATTCGAAATATTAAAAAAATCAGAAATTTTTTTTCCAAAAATGGAAAAAACTCTAAAAAATTCCAAAAATTCCAAAAAAAATCTCAAAAATTAGTGGCTATTTTAACTGACCAATCCTATTTTTGATGATTTTCCATTCCAATCTTTTCATAATGACGATTTTGGCCCTTATGGGCAAATTATCTCGAAAGAATTCCAAAAACTTATAAAAATTAGGAAATGGGTCGTTTTAAACCGACCAATCCTATTGTTGGTGGTTTTGCCCCTCTAATCTTTTCAAAATAATGATTTTACCCCTTATGGGCAAAGTGTCTCGAAAAAATCCGAAAAATTTTCAAAAATTAGGAAACGGGTCATTTTAACCGACAATCCTATTGTTAGTGATTTTGCCCCCCAATCTTTTCAAAATGACGATTTTACACCTTATGGGCAAATCGTGTCAGGAAAAGTACCAAAAATCTCAAAAATTAGGAAACGGAACGCTTTAACTGACCAATCCTATTTTTGATAGTTTTGTCCTTTTAATTTTTCCAAAATGATTATTTTACCCTTATGGGCAAATCGTCTCGAAAAAATTCGAAAAATTCCTAAAATTCACAGAAAATGAAAAATGGTCAAACATGATTGGCTAATCCCATATTTTGTGATTTTGACACCTGATTCTTCCTAAAATGACGATTTTGCCCCTCATTGGTAAATTGTTCTAAAAAATCTAAAAAATTTCAGAAAACCTCGAAAATTGGGAAACGGGCACATTTAACTGACCAACTCTATTTTCGATGGATTGGGCTCCAAATCCCTTCAAAACTTACGATTTCTCCCTTCGGGAAAATTGTGCCCTAAAATGACGATTTTACCCTTGATGGGCAAATCAATTTCAAATCGTCCCAAACTTCTTCCAAAATTTAATATACCCATTCTTTAAGCCAATAAGGCTTTATTAGAGATGTCAAGTTTTGATTTGATGCGTTATCCTCATGCTTTTGATCATTGATTTGTGCATCTATCTTACTGATTGTGATTGATAGGTTAATTATTTTCATTTGTAAGAACTCCTAGATTTTAGAATTCTCTCATCCCAATTCATCTGCATGAAATCATATTAGGAAAATCACTCAACTTCGGTACCAAAAGGGCGTCAGTGATAACATTGGCATAACGAAGTCCCCGATCCCAAATCTCTGGTTCTGTTAGAGTTGTACAGCTACTTCCACCATCCGACGAGGTTTTTCGATCTACCTTTCCAAAAAATTTATGGTGACTCCGAAGGCATGTACACGTATACACATGTCACCTGACAACACTTAAGGTCGAATCTAATAACCAGTTGCGATTTGGTATGGGTTTGGGAGGTCCCGAGCTAAGCCCGCTCTAGAGGCAGCTTAGCAATCCATTAGCCTGATCTCGATTTCGAAGTTCGGGTCGCGACAGTCATTCATGTCATTTTTTGAAGGAAAAGTTATTCAATTCATAATCATCAATCAAGTGGATTTTTCATGAAATTTGGTACCGAAAGGGTATTGATTTTTTCAAATTAGTTTAATTAAGTCTCCGAACTCATTTTCTCTAGTTTGTGGAAATAAATTAATTCTCCCATTAATTTATTAGGTTCATAATCGACCTACCAAAAATGATTAGTAGCGGCTCCAAATTGAATTAATTTTTCATGAATTGAACCTAAGTTGCGATTCGGTAGGACTTGGGAGGGTCCAAATTAGGTTAGTCAATTAACCTAATAATCCGTTAGTCTCTAATTTTTAGGGTTGTGACATGGAAGAAAATGGAAATTTGTGAGATTTAATAATTCTGCCATACGAAGTCTTCGTTGACCGCTGCCTATCAAGTCGTACTATTCAGAACTGTTTTTAGTTTTGAAATTTGGCTTAGTCTCGTGACTTTCTTCTTTATTTTTTTAAATGA
Organism: Psidium friedrichsthalianum; assembly: GCA_019149425.1. Classification (NCBI taxonomy): domain Eukaryota; kingdom Viridiplantae; phylum Streptophyta; class Magnoliopsida; order Myrtales; family Myrtaceae; genus Psidium; species Psidium friedrichsthalianum. Next base: position 21,704 of record JAGVVM010005457.1, on the reverse strand, counting down.
CAATGAAATCGCCTTAAATAAGTTCGTCTAAGATCAAATGGTTCACCTTTAACCATACAGATTTGTTTAAGGCAAGATGCGAACCATTGTCTCATGAATTTCGATTTGGTGCTGGTTGGATGGTTAGGAGGATGCACCTGATCAAGAGAAGGAGGGAGCATGAAGTCAATGCCATGGATTCTCTAGGACTCTTTGATAGTTCAGATAAGCAAGAGAAGAGAATGACAAAGCTTTTGAAGTCGTTATTGTATTCCTAAAAATGGAAATCTCAAGGATACAAAACCCATATGATATAATCAGGTATCATGACCATTCTGGTTATACTAATCACCATATTCTCATTAATGCTCAGCAGATAAAACTTGGCTCTTTTAGGCTTCCTTGTGCTGAAACCTCATGGCGTCAAATAAGCTTTGCCGCGTAGCTCGCTTGTCAAATAGCCCTTCAAATGTTTTGCCCTTGTTAGCCTCCTCAACTTTGCTGAAGTCTCTAGGGTGATGAGGCTCGGCACAAGATCGATCTCGGCATCAATTCTTGGACTAAAGAACATCGCGATGGATATCCTCTCCTTTACTGCATTCAACGTTGCCCGATGCTCGATGCGTCAGTATACCCCGTTTGTTATAATCTGCTACAAGTTAAGGAAGGGAAGTCCTTCAGTATGAGACAATGAACTAACATGAATATGGTTAAGCATGTAAGTTGATGTTCCAACACTATTACCTCAACAATGTATGTAAGTTGATGTTGCAATTCTATTTCCTCAACAATGTCTCTAACATTGATTATGAAAGCACGAGGAGAGGTTTCACTAGAACCCACTTCCCATCTTTCCTTATCTGGAGGCCTTCCATTTCGTTGACGTGGAGGATGGTAATCGTGTCGGCATTAGAGTGAGCATTGAAGCCTATCATGAGCTTGGGCTTCGAACACTGCAAGTAATAGTTCATCCTCATTCCTTGCGACCCATCTTTGAACATCCCTTCAGGTCCTTTACCTCCATTCCTAGGGCCTTCGCCTTGAGTAGAGGAATGTTCGCGCGATTTGTATCGGGAATATCTTTCACAAAATTCGTTCTTCGATTTTTATTAGTGTGGGTTCGTGGCTCTGTTCTCATGGAGAAATTGGTGGAATGATGCAAATTGGGCAATGGTTAGATGGAAATATCTCGAAAGTTGGACAATCTACTCTTACAATACTTCTACTCGCTGTAAACGGGAAAATAAATTACTGGAATCTAAAAGTACAAGGAAGGGAAAGTGCAAGAAAAACTAAGCTATAAGCAGGATTATAGAACTTGAAAGAAACAGAGCATTTTCTTTGACTTGTGTTAGGGATCTATAAATGGTGCCTTTCACACAACATGTCGTTTTCAGATACCGAACCGAAAGACAATATTACGGTATCAATACATGCCCCTTTTAAAAGAATTAAAATTCTTTTAATTCTTTTAAATATACGATTCATTTAACTTTTACCTTTTCACCCCAAATGACGCCTTTCACATCGTTTCCAATCTAGGTTATTTCAGCCTCTTTCATACGGCTATAAAGCCTTCTGTGCCCACGAAATCAAATTTTTGTCTCCTTCTACATCACTCTTGAGTTCGTCCGTTTGCCTTCTTCTTCCTTTCCTCTGCTTGCACTCTGTCCAGTTCTCTCACCAACCCCTGTTTCCATCCCAATGACGTCTCAAGTTTCTACCTATTGTTCCGCAGCAGTTCTCGATCGTTTCTTCGAGTTCGTGGAGTCGGACGATTTGGACGATCGCTACTACTTTTCTCTTCTGAACAATGATGGTAACGATTCTTTCGTCTTGGATCCGCCCTTTACAACCATTTTTTGATTCCAAAGGTTATTCTGAAGTTTCCCTGGACATTCAATTGAAATCCTTCCTATCCATTATTCACATGTTCAATCTTACCACTGGACTTCTCAATCTTCCCCTCTTAGGGCTTTTTTCCCACTCGATCAATCATTTTACCAGTGGTACTCTCGGCTTCATGTTTCTAAGGCTACACTCTGGGATGATCTTCAAATTCATGATGCTCTTCGTCTTTGTTGCTTTGATTATCGCTTAAACTTTGAATTGATTGGTGCCCTTTCTAGTTTTTGGGTTTCATCCACCAATTGCTTCTTTTTTCCTTTGCTCCAATGACTGTAACCTTCTTGACTTGGTTTCCATCACTGGTCTTAGTCCTCTAGGGGAAGACATTGCTACCCTTCCGATAAATACTTGTCCAGGGTTCTGTCAACGACGAAGAGCACATCGCTTTCCTGCTCTACTGGCTATGGAATTTCTTTTTTGTCACATTGTCATTAGGGTTTCTAAAGACTTCTTATACATAGCCCATGCCTTAGCTTCAGGGACCAAGTTGGCCCTTGGTAAAACTGCACTTGCTCTTTTGTATAGAGGCCTATCCCATGCTGCCTCAATCACTTTACAGGTGTGCTCGGGGTTTTTGGTGGCCTTTTTGGGTTCTGCAAATTTGGGCTGCGTTTATTTTCCTTCATAGTTTTCAGAATCCCAATTTGGTCAGCCCCCATCTATCTCCGTACCAAACACTCCCTCTTATCAAGCCTTGAGTCGGAAACTCCTTCCTCTTGATACCGAATTTTCTTCTTACTTTTGGTATTTCATCACTCAACTCTACTCCTTTAATGTAAAAACTTTTGATTTTTCTCCCTTTTTGCTCCCCGAATTCCGTCAGCATCTTCTTGGTTTTCCAAATAACCGTAGTGAGTACTGGCAGGTCATATTGACTTCCATCGACCTCCCTATCAGGATTTCATTCAAGGATAGGCTCCTTTCAGGCTTCGAAATTTACTCTCTCCAATATTGCCCTCAACAATTTGAGCTTACCTAGGGAGTTCCTATCCCAGCACTATATACTTTCTCCTTTCCCTCTCTTCCCGAAAAAGTCCTTTGCAAATTTTCAGACACTTCACCCTTTACCGAATTAAATATCATTATCTGAAGGATTTACAGAAAGCTTCCTGTTTCCGGAGTATGAACTGAAACTGCATACGCCACTCCTAACTTTGAATATTGGTGGAAAGAACATCACTTCCTATCTTTTCCGAAAGTCAGGATCTAGAGACGTTTTTGAATCAGGTGCAAGAGACGGATCCTAACTTGGTTTCTAGAGACGATGTGATACCAAAAACTCTCCCAGCACCCAAAAAAGGTAAAATAACCTCTTTCGCTTCTTCTGTGTGATATAGATTCACTTTTGCTTAATTCCAATTTATACTTGCAAATGGCAAAAGAAAAAGGCCAGCTTCACCGAATCTCCTGCTCCAAATAAACCAAGCCAAAAACAATCGCCATAATGAGCAGGCATCCGCATATCAATGCCCATCTTTTCGAAAGCTCCATCTAAAAGTTCACTTCGCAATGTGTTGCTCCAATTATTGAAGAAACCACGATCAAGCAAAGGTGAGTAATCGCATTTTCTTTTATATTTACGATATAACTGCTAGGCTGTCATTTTTATTTTAGCCTTTCGATTTCAGGCTTTACGAGAAAGACGCCTACTCTTTCTCCATCTCGTTCGACTACTCTGATCTCAGTTTCAAGTCCTGGTGGAGAATAGAGGCTTCTCCTCCTGAGGCAATATCTACACAGCCTCCCGCTACTCCCCAAGACTTGCCATCCGTCCAAGAGGTTGATTCTTCAAATCAAATCGGTAAGTGTATCCTCTATTTTGCTTCTTTTTCAGTACCTCTTGATTGAAAATTAGCCGACTCACTCTACTATTGAATTATTTCAGCTCTAGCTACTGTCTGAATTCTTAACTATAGTGATTTCTCCTCCACTTCTTCAAATTGAAGCCAATCCAGACACATATATGGGCACCTGTTCAACCACACCTGCCCCTAAAAAGAGTACCTCTGCTCGTACTCTAGGTATGTGGATTTCTTACTCCACTTCTTCTAGATGTATTTTAGTTGCAAACTAACTAGCTTCTTTGAATTACAGGACTTCGCTCATCAAAAGCGCCAAACTTCGACTCTTGAAGTCGTAGCTCCCACGCCCACTCCTTCGCTAACGCAACCTATATCATCCCCTAGAGTATCCGACATACCATCGTCTTCAACATTGCTACCTCACCGACAGAAGAGATCCAACCGATATTTAAACAAGAAAGGGTTGCCTTCAAAAGAATTTCACAACTCAAATTAGGGAAGCTAATCCAGATCAATTGCAAGATCTCTCGTCGGCATCCTCTCCAATCCCTTCCCAGGTCGCCAAAGCTAAATGGCAAGAATTCTTGGACCTTTTGGAACCTGGCTATGGAAAGCTAATTGTGGACTCGCGGAAAGAACAGCGAGCTAGAGTCCTTTCCCAGGAAATCTTTTTAGGAAATCCCTCCTACATGCCTTTGGCTGAGCTTCAAGACATCTGCGATGATTTTCAGCTTGGTTTTGTCGAAGCAGTAGATACTACGAGGGTCAATATGCATACTCTATCTTACTTTCTCTCCATGGAACAACCACAATTAGCTGTTGAAGATGAACTGCACGAACAATGGGATGATACACTTCTATTTTTCGACACTTATATTGCTTTGGAACGAGAGGTTGAGGAACTCCAGAAGAAAAAAGAAGATCTCGAAGCAGTACTCAAAGTTATTGAAAACGAGCTTCGTCTTCGTATAGCCAAGAGGGATGAGTTCTGTGTTTCTGCCCATCGAGAGTTCATTCAGTACATAGAGCTAGCAAAGGAATATGACTCTGGCAAGTGCAAGAATCAAGTTATAGAGTAGCAAAGGAAAGACATGGTGGAGCAGAATTACAACCTTGAATTTCAACTGCAGAATTTTGTAAAGAAGGCCAAGCGATTGCTGGCCAAAGCCAAATGGCAATCTTAATTTTAAGTTTCTGCATTTTCAATCTCACTCCTCCGATATTCTTATCCCTTTGTCTATCTTGTTTCGGGAAGATAATCTCTGATATTGCACTTAAGTTTTCTTACTATAACCTCTTCTCGATAATCTGAATTCGGGAGGATATTACAAAGAACTAAACCCCTTCCCTAAAAAGTCCTCAACTGACTATTAACAACCTGAATTCGAGAAGATAATGGTGTAAAGAACTACAATCTCCTCCCGAAAATTTTCAACTTACTCGCGTAATGATGGAATTCGGGATAACAATATCACAAAGAACCGAGATCCTTTTCCCAAAAGTCTTCGACTCAAGTCTTCGACTCAAGTCTTTATCTCAAACCCTTTCACAGTGCTCAAGATCGAGAGGATGATAACGTAACAAATCAGAATATCTTCCCGAAACTTCTTTAACTTGTATCCCTAACAACTTGAATTTGGGAGGATAGTAATGTAGAGAACTGAAACTCCTCTTCCCGAAAGGTTCTGTCCTTGAACCCTTTTGTAGCATTCATGATCGGGAGTACAATAATGCAACAGATCACAATATCTTCTTGAAACGGCTTGAATTCAGAAAATAATAACATAAAGAACTAAAATTCCTTTTCTCGAAAGGTCCTCAACTTGAACTCTTTTACAACTTGGATACGGGAAGGCAATGCTATAAAGGATCGGGATTACCTCTTGCATTAACGCACGTTGTCTCATTTCAGTTCTTCCCCAGAGCTATTCTCCACGTCTTCATAACTGCCATATCCTTTGGTTTATAAAGTCTTTGACCGTTTTTACTAGCTTGCAAACTTTAGCAATCCCCATCATGTTTTCAAGGGATTCTTCATCATCTGTTGCTTTTCCAGTCTATTCACGGAATATTGATCATACCTTCCAAGGTAAACGATGCCTCTCGCTTTCCAACCAATTGGTGTTTAGAATTATTCTATTAACTCAATTTTTCTTCTCAGATACATCTTTAGTGAATCTCACTCCTCATGATGACCATCTTATTTGGAAGCAATTTTATAGACTGCTCTCATACGGCTACTATAGTCTGATATGGAATCTAGAACTTTGGTCGGAAGTCAATAAACTATCAGACATACTCCGAGCCAGGTTGTTTCTATCTGCAGATCCTCACTTTCTTCACTTGATGTGGGAGTTATTTTCACTATTTTCTTCCAGTCTAGACAAATTTCACCATTTCGTCACAGAGATTCATCATCTCGAACCTATAGTCCAAGAGGCTGAAGCACTCGGGATTTGCATCTTAAGAGAATCTTCCCAACTATCCATGTTAAAGAAAGAATATCACTGGGCAAATCAGATTAACACTCAACTCCGATTGGATATTTACCGTGCCGAAGATACCTGGGCTTCTCTTCTAGAACTCATATATAAGCAAGGAAGCTCCTTAGAACTAGAAAAATGAATTGAAACAAGCCGAATTATCAGTTGAGATGCTATCCCATTTATTCCACACAAGAACTTATGAAGTCGAGGGACTTGCTAAAGCTATTCGTACTAAGACATACCGATTGACTGATCTTGAATTACGACGAGCAGATCTTCAATATTACTTAAGTCATTATTCTCGTCTCATCGCCAACATTCGCACTTTGAACACCAATCTAAGAGTTTTAGTGGCTAGAATTGGAGCATACTTTCGTTTCTTAGACTAGCATTGCCGGTCATATCATTATTGTATTTCCCATACCAAAGGATGGTATTTTTTTAAGAATTTTCCATCGATAGAACAAAGGAACTCTTTTCCTTCAATATCCATCAAACGGTATGCATTTCCTTTGAAGACTTGAGTGACCAAATGAGGTCCTTCCTAATTCGGTGACCATTTGCCGAATTCTTGATTTTGCTGGTTAATTGGTAAGATAGTTTTCCATACTAAATCACCAACAGCAAACTGTTTCACCTTTACTCTCTTGTTATATGCCCGGGCTACCCTTCTTTTCTGCGCTAACAATCGATCCAAAGCCATTTGGCTTCGTCTAAATCATCAAGATTAATATGCATCTAATCTTTATAATTTTCTGAAAGCATTTCACTCTGCAATTGAACTCTCAATGATTTCATTGTTATCTCCATCGACAACACGGCTTCTTGCCCATAAGTAAGCATATAGGGACTAACTCCCGTGCTTGATCTACGAGAGTTTCGGTAGGCCCATAACATCGTTGATAATATGGAATCCCATTTCCTTGGATTTTCTTCTAAATGCCTTTTAACCAAGCCTACTACAATCTTATTTGTAGCTTCGGTTTGTCCATTAGCCTATGGGTAATACAGTATTGAATGCAACATCTTGATCCCCCATGACTGTACAAACTCTGTTACTTCTTGGCCCATGAATACTGTATCTTGATCTGCTGTGATAGTCTCAGGCAATCCGAACCGATGAATAATATTCTTTAATAAATTTAATAATCGTGTTCTAACTTATGTTCTTATATGAGACTGCTTCTACCCACTTTGTAAAATAGTCTATCGCAAGTAGAATAAAACTGTGTTTATTGGAAGATGGTGGGTAGATCTTACTGATTATGTATATTGCCCATCCCCTGAATGGCCATGGCTTCACGATTGGGTTGAACTCAGTTGTTGGTGCATGCTGTAATGGTCCATGTCTTTGATAAGCGTTGCATGCCTTCACATAATCGACACAATTTTGCATCATTGATGGCCAGTAATATCTGTATCTCTTCAATAGCCATCTCACCTTAATACTACCTTGATGTGCTCCACATATCCCTTCATGTACTTCTGCCATGACCATTTTCATCATCCTCACTCAAGCATCGTAATAACAATCCATCAGAAGACTTAAAATATAATTCTTCTTCCATTATTACATACTTATGAGATTGTCTCATCAACTTTTGATCCCTCGAGTTGGGTTTTTTAATATACTCTGTTATTGGCTTTCTCCAATCTTCTTGAATTTCCTCACTCATGACTATCGGTATCTTTCTTTGTTCAATAGATGGTACCAAAACTACAATGGTGGAAGCCATACTTGTCAATTCTTTTGATATTTTGTACCTTGAAGCCATTTGTGCTAATTCACTGCAAACACACTTAGTGTATGTTCCGTCGGGAGATATTATCACCAAACCAGCTCCTGCATTCCCATTAGTGCATGAACCATCAAAATACATAGTCCAAGGTATTACTTGAACAAAACTTTGTTCATTTTCTTCAATTTGCAAGCATGGATATTCGGTAAGAAAGTCAGCTACGGCCTGTCCTTTTACTTCTTTTAAGGGTACATATACCAAATCAAATTTAGACAAAATAAATGCCCATTTAGCGATACGACCCCTTATGACTAGTCGTGACAATATATTTTATCACATCAGTCTTCCCGAGTACATGCACAATCACTGGTAACAAGTAATGTCTTAACTTTGTACATGCAAAGTATAGAGACAAACATAACTTTTCCAAAGCGGTATATCGTTTTTCGACATCATATAATATTCTACTCAAGTAATATACCGTTTGCTCCTTCCTTTATCATTCTCCTATGCTAACATACTCCCGATAGTACTTTCGGCAGCTGATATATATAACTTCAATGGCTTACCAGCTTTCGATGGCATTAAAATAGGAGGATTGACCAAATAAGTCTTGATAGCTTCAAATGCCACTCGTTGTTTCTCCCCCCAAAAGAATGTATCTTTATCTTTAAGTCTCAGAAGCTGTAACATTGGCTTTATTTTTCCAGATAAATTAACAATGAATCGTCACAGAAAATTGATCTTTCCTAACATCATTTGAAGTTGCTTCTTTGACTTGGGGTGAGAAAGTTTCATGATTGCCTTTGCTTTATTCCTGTCAATCTCAATACCCCTTTGGTTGACAAGGAAACCCAAGAAATTTCTCGCTTGTACACCAAAAGCACACTTGAGAGGATTCATTTTCAACTTGTATTTCCTCATTCGGACGAAAGCTTGCTCAAGATAATCCAAGTGATTATCCTGGGTTGATTTGACCACGACATCATCGATATAAACCTCCATGAATTTACCAATCATATCGTGGAAAATGAAATTCATCGCTCGTTGATAAGTAGCTCCCGCATTTTTCAAACCGAACGGCATAACAACCCATTGAAATGTACCGATGGCTCTAGGGCATCTAAATGCCATTTTCGAGACATCCTCTTTGACAATGAATATCTGATTATATCCTGAATGACCATCCATTAATGATAACATCTTATTCCCAGATGTCGAATCAATCAACATGTCCGTAATGGGCATATGATACTCGTCTTTCGGGGTGGTTGTGTTGAGATTCCGAAAATCAATACACACCCGCAACTTGCCATTCTTCTTCTTTACTGGGACAATATTAGAAATCCACTCTACGTACCTAGTTGTCTTGATAAATCTAGCTTTCAGCAACCTTTCAATCTCTTCCTTGACTTTGTCAATTACATCTGTCGCAAATCTCCTTGCTTGTTGCTTGTGTGGGTGGAATCCTTTCTTAATTGGTAATCTATACTATACAACATCTCTTGACAACCCTAGCATCTCATGATAATCCCAAGCGAAGCAATCCTTATACTTTGAAACCAACTTCACTAACTCATGTCTGATGCCCCCTTGCAACAATGCGCTTACATATACTAGCTAATGACGTCCATGTTCCCCAATATCAATTTCAATAAGAGGATCCTCGGTTTCTACCGACTTATTTTCTTCCTTCATCGGTGACTCTTCCCATTCTTCAATATAATCCAAGGCCATGTGGTTTTGTTGAGCCATTTTCGCCAAATACGTGAAGTACCTCTTCTCAATTTCTCGCAATAACGTACCTCTTTCCATAAAGTTGAATTAACTCGTGTGTTGTCAAGCCCGATTTGGGAATCCACTGAATTTTCCCTTTTCTAAAGCGGCAAAAAGCATAAGACCATGAGTCGGTCTCAGGAGTTTCCATGGTTTGATTTCCACGCACCAAATCTTCATCTCCTTCATGGATCTCTATCCAACTTATAGGGGTTGCTTTGCCATCTGATTTAACATATTCTACTGCTTCTCCATTCCAAAAGGCTTTCATCTGATATAGAGCAGATGGTATGCACTGATTAGAATGTATCCAATCTCTACCTTACAATAAGTCGTATGATCCATCTGAGTCGATAATAAAGAATAAATTCTTCGATGTTTTAGATGCAATGGTTAAATCCACAACCATGGCTCCCTTAACATCGGTAACTTCTCCAAGAAAGTATGACAATTGCACATTAGATGGTGTTATCTCTTCATCCCTTTTGCCTAACTTCTTGAAAAACTTATATGACATCAAGTTCAATGTAGCCCCAGTATCTACAAATATCTTCCCGACTGGACACCCATTTACCTTGCCAGATACGAGTAGAGACTTCAGATGTTTGGTCTTCTCAACTGGGATCCTTTTGAATTCTATTACTCTGTTCTCGGGGAAACGAAATTCCGCCATTGCCACTTCCTTCTTTGAGATATGTTCTGAATCTTCTTTTACTGTTAACGAGATCCCAAATTCGCGTGGGAGTTTCGCATTCACCATACCAATCCTTATTGATTGGTCGCGCTCCTTCGGCATTCTGGATGTTCCCTTTCAGCAACTCTCACCATCTTCTAGTTTCATTTGACCTTGCCTAAAGTAATTCTTATGTTTCGACGTTAGTGCTACCGTAAATTGACCAAAGTCAATGGTTTGGGACTCATCTTGAACTATTTTCCCCTTTAGATCCAAGTTGAGATTTTCTGTCTGTTTATCCGAAACAGCCTTTGTTCCCTTCTACTCTTTTCCACTTCATCATCATTACATCTCCAAACCCAGTTTCTTCTCTCATATTTTGGGGTGATTCTTCTTTCCTAATTCTGCTTAAAATTCCTTTGCTTGTTTTTCCTCCTCTGATCTCGTCTCTTAATGGTTCGGTAAGACGCTTGACCAGGTGGCTTGGCTTCTTTCCATTTTCCTTCAGGAAGATCCTGTGGAACTTTAAAAGTTTTCTTCCTCTAAGATTCTCGTGAGATGGGATTCAGTGGAGGATCATCAAACTCATCACCCTAACCAGACGGTTCGATAGGCAATGATGGTTGTTTGAGATAATCTGGCTTCCCATAATATACCACATAATCGAACTTACCGCTAGGTTCCCCGAGGAGACCTACTTCGGGATCTCCCTCTTTATATCGTTGTCACAAACTCTTCGGCTTAGCTGACTTATCGGCCCCTTTCCTATTTTCGCTAACCAAATGGTTGTCTTGATCAATTTTGCATTCTTGAATTTGTTGCTCCAACTGTATCTCTTCTTCCAGCTTTTGTGATGAGTTATCCAGCATTCCGACCTCAAGCTTTGTCTATTCGGATTGCTTTTCTTCCCTAAATTCTTGAGGAACTGGATCGTCAAATTCATCACCCCAACCAGATGATTCGACAGGCAATGATGGTTTTTTGAGATAATCTGGCTTCCCATAGTACACCACATAATCAAACTTGCCACTAGGTTCTCCCAGGAGACCTATTTCGGGATCTCTCTCCTTATATCGTTGCCATAAGCTTTTCGGCTTAGCTAACCTACATGTGTCTCTACTTCTTTCACCATCTGGGTGGTTATCTTGATCAATCTCACACTTATGAATTGGCTGTTCTGACTGCACCTTTTTTCCAGGCTTTTGTGCTTGTCTATCCAGCAACCTAACTTCGGACTTCTCCTATTCTAGCTATTTTTCTTTCTTAGAATCTTGGGGTAGTATATTCGGGACTATAATCTCTGATTTCACTCGATCACGCAGTATTCCCTTTCTATGTCCTTGAAAAGAACTTCTTTGGGTTGTTGTCTCACGCCTTATTTGTGGTCTACCTCCCCTTCGGGTAAAAACACCGGCTTGGTATCTTCCTCTCATTCCTCTAGCTAGATGACTAAAAAGTTGATCCTCATGCCTTACCTGTGGTCCCATGGTTCTTCAAACAAATAACCCAAACTGATATCTCCCTCTGGATCCTCTTCCAAACCGATTCTCCAGTTAACATTGACTTTGACTAGCTAACTCTCGATTACAATGAACACAAACTCTGTCTGCTCATAGCTCACTAGATTGTAAACATTGACCATGCCAGTCATTTTAGGAAAAGGGTCCGTATGTACTTCCATTGGTGCTTTTCCTTTATCTTCGGCAAACTTGATCTTACCTTGCCTAATTGCCTCTTGGATTTTTTTCCTAAAAACAATGCAATTAGCTGTGTTATGACTATTAGAGTGATGCCATTTACAGTACCTTTTATTAGCCAACTCTTCTTTAGTCGGTATCTTCTACCATTCGGCCAGCTTTATCAATCCGTCCTTCAATAACAAGTCGAATATTTCATCCAACTTGTATATATCGAATGAATAACTGTTCGACTCCTTAGCCATAGACTTTGCAGACTCCTTTACTCTTGCTAGCTTAAGAACCGGGCATACATATGGTTTTTCCAAAACCATAGTTGCTGCTGCTATTTCATTCTCTTCTTCTTCCAATAGGTTTCCAACTTTGGGACTTTGAATACCAATTATGGCTTGCCGATTGTCTTTCATCGGCTTTTTATCTTTTTCTCTCAATAGGTGTTTATATTTCGAGACCCTTGTGGTTAATTGGAAAAGGTCATCGAATGTCTGTCCTTCAAAACATTCACGGAGATTGAACTTGAGCCCATTGAAAGCCAAATTAGTGAATTCTTTTTCAATAAGAGAGGTCAAACATCGATTCCTTGATTTCTTGAACCTGGCAATAAACTAATCTGCTGTCTCATTCGCATACTGATGCATTTTCGCCAAGTCAGCCACTGATACTTCGGGTACTAACCGATAGAACTGAGAATGGAACTGTCGTTCCATATCAGCGCAGTTCTAGATAGAATTAGCTGGCAGATTGGTGCACCATGTGAACGCTGTCTTAGACAATGATAATGGGAATAGCTTCAGTCTCAAATATTCTTTTGTACTGGCTTCCCCACATTGTGCTAAAAAATGACCGACATGCTCAACCGTTGACTGATCTTCTTCTCCTATAAACACAGCAAAATATGGTGTCTTGAATCCCCTTAGATAAGGGATATTATCGACCCAATCAGGATGTGGCTTCCTGTAAACTGGTCTTGGAACGCCTCTATCTACTCCCAACTGTTGAAATACTATCTTAGCACTCGATCTGGATTCCATGGCCTCATATTTTGTTGGCCCATCCAAGCTTCTTGCCCCCTAGGGTCAATTGGTAACGGTTGATCTATTCCCTGATTCTCTAGATTAAAATTGGCCAGTGGAGCTGGTCTGCATGGGGGATTTCCCATACCTTGCGGATTCAGTAGAATTCCAAGAGGCCTCATTGGTTCCAAATTAGGTACATTTGGTATCGGGTGTGCATTCGGAAGATTTGGATTTCTCGTATTAACTTCCACCGGGCCATTTTGAGGAAAGACGTAACTAGTAACTCCATTGACCAAATTTCCTGGAGTAGGATTATCTGGCCTCGGTATGATTCTTACAATGGGAGGTGGTACGGATGCTCCTCCACCACAATTGTATCCGATACTAGTAGGGCCATACACAGGAGGATATGGCAACATACCAGGAGAATTAACCTGAAAAGGCAACACTTGAGATGATGAACTTGGACGAGACATTACCTCATTTATGGCATTGACCATCATTGGCTTGATCACGTCAGTGACATGTTTGACTATATGGTTAGTCAACTCATTATGTTATTCTTCAAACATTCTCTTCATTATAGCTACCAACGTAGGATCTGGTGCCAAGCACGAGTTTATTCTTCATTTAATCGCCGTGGTATGTCAGTATTCTGAGGAAGAGTTCCAATGGCTATATTTGCAGCAGAGTTTTTTGAACGGGTGCCATCTTTAGGATTATTGATCTGGTCATTCTGACCAAGATTTCTTTCTGGTTGATTCCTAGTTCTCACCATTTCTTCTAAAACTCACCAGAGTGTCTCACCGGCGTGCCAAAAAGATGTTCGCGCAATTTGTATCGGGAATATCTTTCATCGAAATTCCTTCTTCGATTTTTATTAGTGTGGGTTCGTGGCTCTGTTCTCGCGGAGAAATTGGTTGAACGATGCAAATTGGGCAATGGTTGATGGAAATGTCTCGAAAGTTGGACAATCTACTCTTACAATACTCCTACTTGCTGTAAACGGGAAATAAATTACTGAAATCTGAAAGTACAAGGAAAGAAAAGTGCAAGAAAACTAAGCTATAAGCAGGATTATAGAACTTGAAAGAAACAGAGCATTTTCTTTGACTTGTGTTTCGGGATTTATAAATGGTGCCTTTTCACACAACATGTTGTTTCCAAGATACCGAACCGAAAGCCAATATTACGGTATCAACAAGGAGCTTTATTGCGAGGGTTTGCATTTCCTTCAAGTAGGTGTCCAGATCATCTCTACCATGTCGACAGTTTTGTTCTTTAGGTGATAAGGGAATATTTTGGAACACTCCACAAGCTAAACCTCGACAACAAGAAAGTTGTTCATGTAGTAATTATATCACGTGTCATGTTACGTAATATCACTCACCTAATCAAGTAATCTCATACTTTATATATATTCGCCCATGTAGTACAAGTGTCACATGAAAGTTTTATGGTGTTTTTTATTCGTGTTTCGCCCCTTATATAAGTGTGAAACAGAGAGAGAGGCTTCTTGGGAGAAGCAAGGAGAGTGAGCATCTAGAAGATGTCAACCCAATTAAGCTTTTGATCGTCCGAGAGCACAAAGGCCTGTCTAACGCTATCCGCTTTGTCGTCTCTCTGCCAAAGCTACTTCTTCTCTTCCATTGGCGTGTTGAATAAATCTTCGGTCCCCTTTTTCACTTTCTCTGTCAACTTAGGGCTCACTTCATGATTTATCAGCTGAACAATTGTTAACGTAGAATAATCATGGGTCACGATGTTGAGAGCCTAAATGTAGTCAAAGTACTTGGGGCATTATGTGGATTTTAATCTCTTTCAACCAATGAACTTCCCATTTTTGCCAAGCACTTTCTGAAGTTGTTTTATACCTGAAAGACGCTCTCGTCTTTGCATGCATGCTGCAGCTTCTTGAGCTCTGGCTTTGCGTAATACTTCGAAACCAACTTCCTTAAGTCAATCACAGGACGTGAGGCAAGCTCGAACAAGCATCCATGGGAGGCTCTTGGTCGTCATGGACGTATCTCTTTGGGACCGTGGTCGGGTCTCCTTCAGTATTTCCTGAACACACGGCACGGGAACGACCGCCCTCGTATATTCACCTGCATCTCCATTGGATAACAATCCAAGGGATACGATTCCATAAATACTGATGATATAGTTGCTCTGAATGTTCAATATCACCGTTCAACTATTTTGTTCATGTCATCTCTGCATCTTTTAATTTTTATTTCTTGTGGTCCTTTCATCAAAGATATAACAAAACTTCTTGTAGCTGTCAAAGTTTTTGACTTATCATACTTTTTTCTTTCAATTTCATCCTTGAATATTATATCTTTTTCAAAATTGATCATTAAACCATTATTTGTTTGTTCTCTCTCTAACAGCCTCCACTTGGGCATGGTAAGGATCATCAAATGTTTCTTCAAGATAAACTTCGATGAGCCTTATTTGCGACTAGTGTGCAGGAAATGGTTCCAGGCTCAATAGCTAGGGACTGGGGTATGGTTCCAATCTCAGGGGACTCGAGCCTGGTCTCAAGTGAGCCAGGCATGGGAGTAGGTACTTAGGTTTGGTAGGCTTATCGACACGGGCATTAGGGACCTGAGCTAGGAGACCCTTGCACCAGGTTCCCTTGTCTACTATCTGGGGTGGGGGGCCTAAACCCTCGCATCAGAGTTTAGGCATATTTTAGAAAACGATTTCCGGTATTTTTAAAAGAGAATATTATTTTCTTAAATTTAATAATAAGTTTTGTATTGACTATAAGAATTTTTTCGACTCAACTCATTTTTTTTAGTTAATCCAAATGTTGGAAAATGAGCTAAATATTGTTCAATAATAAATTTTTGGCGACACAAATGGACCCACTCAAAATAACTTTTTTTTAATATAGAGGAAACACATGGAATCTTTCAAAGAAATCTTTTCCTCACAAAGGTATCTATTACAAGTGAGCATTTTAGATCTAATAAATGAATGTGACTCGATTAGCGGAAGAACAATTTGAGTACATGTCACGAGAAATTACAGTGGAAAAAAGGGTGAAATTCTCAAGTTAGGGTGGTGCATGTAGTTTGAAGGGAAAACATATTCCTTGTTTCTCAACGAAATTGTACGAAAGAACACGCTGTAACCTAACTT
Organism: Psidium friedrichsthalianum; assembly: GCA_019149425.1. Lineage (NCBI taxonomy): Eukaryota > Viridiplantae > Streptophyta > Magnoliopsida > Myrtales > Myrtaceae > Psidium > Psidium friedrichsthalianum. The sequence continues at coordinate 5,481 of JAGVVM010005457.1, read as the reverse complement.
GTATCACTAATCAAACGACACATCACACAAGGGATGTACTGTAATTGTTACTGATTAAGAGTTACTTCGCAATTCGAAGAGATTCCACACTTCGATCATAAATCAATAGTGAAGAATGTGAGCATTGTCTGTTGTCGTTCTCTTTTTGTCGATAACTGCCATGTGTGAGGAGAGAGAGATATAACTTATCTCAAAAGAACATATCTTTTCAAATATTAAATATGGATAATTGCTTAGCAATTACTAATAGTGGACATGGAGCGTGGTTCCCTACATATGTGTTCACGGAAAGCCCCATGAACTCCAACATCTCCCACTCCCTATGTAGGGCAAACAGCTCCCACTTGCACACGGAGGACTAACAACTCTTACTCAGTCACGAAGGGCTAAACATAATTCTCTCTTCTCTGTAAAGTTCATATTGACAAATAATTCATGCTACCAGTATATATTGAGAGCTCATTATCGTATATCCATTGGGAGTATATGATAGCTTACAGTTTGGACATGATCAAAAGTAAATTTTTGGATGTTATACCCTAGATTGATCAGTCACATACATATCTTTCTCTCGACCTCATTTAAGTATGATATGTTACATTCATAGTTATGATCATACTAAATGATCATAACTGACCTGTCTGTGAATATAAATATATAATGTGACTTAAAACTCTAAATTGATCTTTCTCTTTCATTAGACCTCTCAATCTTAGTTCAACTTGCTTTTCTAGAAATGTCCCATTAGATCGAATCAATTTATGACTATAGGCAATATTCTAAGATAGTAAATACTAAATAAAAATCTTGAGAATAATGAATAGTCAAAAGGGCAACTAATGAGGAATTATTATCCTTGAGAGTCTCACATGGCTTATAAAGTTGAGATCTAAACTTTTGCCAACTCTCATTAATCGTTCCTGCATACGTAATATGAATTACGTATTATGATATTTTCTCCTTCCCTATGGAGTATATATCTATTCATTCAATACTGTACAGAAGATAGTTTAGACACACTCAATGTCTAACTTGAGTTCATGTAACTACTTTGCTCAAAAATATCCATCAGAACTCACATCTAGCAATAAAGACAGATAAAATGAAATATGTGGGTTATTTCACTTTCCGACGTGATAAATATTGAGTCTTCATCTCAACATTCGGTTAAGACAACATATATATTTAAGCTCGAGCTCTCAATTATTATTTACATAATGAGCTTAAATTTCATCTCATCTCTATTCATAACGAAGTAAATAGAGGCGATCACCCGTGTGAATGAGCTAATGTTTCATATGTCTGACATACCTTCCCAACATAAAGCATCAAGTTTCATTATCCACAAATGTTACAAAAATTCATAGGCAATAACTTCAAACTTCATTAACTATGAACACTCAGGTAAATTATAATGTGCGGTATATTACATTCTATGTAATCCGATAGATTTCACGTGACTATGAAAAACATCTTTAGAAATCGATTTTTTCATCGGATCTACTAACATTCTATGCATAGATATATACTGTACGTCCATATCCTTTCGTGCAACTACATCTTTAACACAATTATACTTAATGCCTATGTGATTGATTTTACAATATAACTTGAGATCTTTGATGTAAGCTATTGTTGTTTGGATATTATAGTATATCAAAATTGGATTTGCAGCCTCATTGGTGACACCTAAATGATCCAAAAATCTCTTCAGCCAAACACCCTCCTACGTTGTTGTTGACAAAGCCATGAACTCGACTTCCATGGTAGATATAGCTATACACTTCCGCTTCTTACTGCTCCATGATATGGCACCATTATTCAGTAAGAATACATTTTCAGAGGTAAATTTTCTCTCATCTAAATCTCCTCCCCATCAAGATCAGTGTAGCCTTTAAGGTGTAGATTATTTCCTTGATAACTCAGTGCATAATCACCAGTAACTTTCAAATAGCTCAGGATTCTCTTGATAGTAACTCAGTGTGCTTGACCTGGATTGGATTGATATCTACTCACCAATCTAACTGTATAATAAATATTTGGTCTAGTGCATATCATAACATATATTAAGCTTCTAACAGCGCTCGCATAAGGAACGATTTTCATTCTTTCTTACTCTTGAGGAGCCTTAAGACACATTTTGCGGCTTAAACCTTTACCTTTTGTAACAAGAGTATCAATGGATTTACTGTCTTGCATATGAAATCGTTCAAAAATTTTATTTATATAAGTTTCTTGTGAAAGAGATAACAACATTCTCGATCGATCTCTTGAAATCTTAACTTCAAGAATGTACGTAACTTCACCCATGTCTTTTATTTCAAAATTAGAAGATAGCCAACTTTTAACTATTTTGACAAACTTCATATTGCTTCTAGCAATCAGTATATCATCAATATATAATAAAATCACAAATTGACTTTTAGATCTTTTTATATATACGTAATTATCTTCATTAATTATCTCAAAATCATACACCATTACGGTATTATGAAAGCGTATATACCATTGTCTTGAAGACTGCTTGAGGCTGTATATCGATATCAAAACTCGACATACTTTATGTTATTGGCCTTTAGTGACAAACTCAACGAGTTGTTCCATGTAAATCTCTTCTTCTAATTCTCCATTAAGAAAAGAAATCTTTAAATCCATATGATATAATTCGAATGGCCCATGGGCTTTCCGATAAGCCGTTTAACGTCTCAACTAGAGATAGGCTATCTGAGTTTATCTCCACGTTGCATTAGGGGTGACAACTAGGTAGAGGGAGTTAGATTTCGTTGAGGTAGGGGCTTTTGGGGTTTTGCATTTGGCAGCTTTGGACCAAGGTTGCAAACGTCTTCCAATCGTATGTGCTTGCATCAGGGGTGACAACTGGGTAGAGGGAGTTAAATTTTGTTGAGGCAGGGGCTTTTGGGGTTTTGCATTGGCAGCTTTGGGTGTGCTTCAATTTTTTTTTTTTTGGTCGAAACAAGCTAATTTTCATTTAATTAGTAACAAATGAGAACAAAGCTCATGAATATCTGAACAAAGTAAATCCAAAAGAGGTAGGGGCTAAGTAAACCAATTAGGGGAAAGGAATCCTCTTCAATGGGTCTTCGTGATCCAATCCACCGCTTGATTAGCTTCAAGTGGGCAATAAACCACTGAGACGCATTTAAACCAGGCCAACCATTCCTTGCACTCTTCAACCATATTTTGGATGGCCCATGGGCTTTCTGATAAGCCATTGAAGATATCAACTAGAGATAGGCTATCTGAGTTTATCTCCACGTTCAGATCAAGGGAAACCTCCCCTTCGTACATCTCGGTCAACAAAGAAATTACTCCCTTGACTGCTAGGGTTTTAGCTGCAAAAACGGATGGGGCTCGCTATTCCTTGGTGAATCCAGCAACCAGGAAACCCAAGTCATCTCGACATAAACCGGTGACGGATCGCACCTCTGATGCATCCACCCAGGAACAGTTGATGTTAAACCGCAGAGCACCCTTCTTCGGTGGTGTCCATCGCCCAGGTACCAAGCTTCTTCCTTTGATGGAGTTCGACGAGGATGGGTGCCATCTTACAAAGGATTGGTTCAGAGCGACTGCATTGTCAACGATTGTGTTCGAGTTGAGTCTCCGTGACTGAAACGCGAAGCAATTACGCACCTTCCTCATCAGCCAGAGTACACCAGCGACTAGCTCACGTGTGGGTAAGTTTGTGCATTTTTCTAGTATTTTGAAGACCCAATTTTCCATTCTGGTTATGTTTTTCGGAGATTCCCTGATGTTTTTTTTTTTTTGGTATCGAAGGTGTCCGGGCCAGCGTCCGTACAGATCGCGCACCTCGACTAATCCTCCAGAAGGGCTAGCGCAGCATCCTACCGCCACGACCCTCCGCTTAAATCACCGGCACCCAGCGAAGTTCGAACCCAGGACCTCTCGTGAAAGGACCAGAGCGCAAACCAGCTGGGCCACTGATGGGTGGGTGAGATTCCCTGATGTTGAGTCTTGGATTTGACCAAGTATTCTTTGTCCAGTTGCACAAAGTAAACAGGTGCGTTGTGGTCTCTGGGGCTCGGCGACAAAAGGGGTAAAGTGGGTTAGGTAAGAGTTTTCTTTTGTACAGATTTTCTCTAATGGATAATGTGTTTTGGCACATGGTCCACATGACGAATCTAAGCTTGGGGTAGGATGATAGCTTCCAAATCATAGTCCAAAGGGCTCGGGGTGGCTGTTATGAAGAGGATGCTCTGTTTATTGTAGGAGATCTTGGAGATGCTCGTAGTTGATTATAGCTGCCTTTAACCAAATACATCCCTGAGCTATTTCCAGCCCAGCTTAACTTGTCTGGCCTGAGTGGCTGAGTGGAATCATCAGGATTTCCTACACTATCTCCTCTTCAAGCGGATCAGCCAGTTTCTGTATATTCCAAGTTCTTTCTTCTTGATTAACCATATTTGCGACACTAGGGGATTATCATGGTTTACTGGTCCTCCTAGCACTCCCATCCTCAGCCATTTGTCTTCTCGAATGTTAATTGCTTTCCCGTCTCCCACTAACCATCTAATATCGAGACTAATCACTTCTCTCCCTCTTAATAAACTCTGCCACTAACCATCTAAAATGGCTTTCCTAAATAGATTCCTCGAAGAGGATATCTATATGGAACAATTGCGAGGTTTTGAATCCCCTAGTGAAAATCAAAAGGTATGCAAGCTTAAGAGGTTCATTTATGGGCTCAAACAAGCCTTAGAAGTTGGAACATCCATTTTGATGAAGTAATCAAATTGTATGGCTTCATCAAGAATCTGGATGAACTTTGTGTATATAAAAAGCTTATTGGAGCGCTGTTGCATTTTTTGTATTATACGTCGATGATATACTTTTGATTAGTGATGATATACCAATGATATCATCAATCAAACTATTTTTGTCACAGAAATTCTTCATGAAGGATTTGGGAGAGGCCACCTATCTATTAGGGATCAAGATCTATAAAAATAGATTGAGATGATTGATTGGCCTCTCATAGTCCACATACATAGACAAAGTGTTAAAGCAATTCAACATGGAATGTTTCAAAAGAAGATTATTGCCTTTTAGGCATGGAATCCATCTTTTGAAAGGAATATATCCCAAGACTCTTGAGGAAAGAGAGCAGATGGCGAAGATTCTTTACGCATTTTCTATTGGAAGCATAATGTATGCAATGCTATGTACGAGACCTGATATCGTGCATGCTATAAGTGTTACTAGCAGATGTCAGTCTGATCTAGGCAAAGAGCATTGGATGGCCGTCAAGAATATCCTTAAGTACTTGTGAATGATTAATGATCTATTCTTGATATATGACAAAGGAGAATTTAAAACTGAAGCTTATACGGATTCTAATTTCCAATCGAATCTTGATGACTTTAAGTCTATGTCTGGGTTTGTATTCATACTCAATGGTGTTGTAGTTAGTTGAAAAAGTTCCAAACAAAGTATAATTGG
>JAGVVM010005456.1:0-26638 GCA_019149425.1 Psidium friedrichsthalianum | reverse complement strand
CCCATCTTCGTCTTTGGGACGGCTCTCTTCTGTTTTTCTTTATATTTGCCGCAGCCCCCATGTTTAGTCAAATGAAGAAGAGAGCATCTCTCTCCTTAACAAGTTAAGAAGGCCGCACTCTAGAGAGAGAGAGAGACCACAAGCATGATGTGAAGTAACTTATTAGGTATGTTGATGGGTGAGCAAGTCGAATTGACCAGAACTAGAATCGGCCTGACTCGCTAGGACGGTTTCCCCCGGTTTGAGAGGGCGTATTCGGTTCCCCGGTTCCTTAACGGGAACCGTCCTTAAAACTAAATTTGATGGCCGAGTGATTCAGATCCCCAGTTCCATTTGTTACAGAATGGATCGGATCGGCCTAACCAATTGTTTTTTTTTTTTAATTTTGATTTGATTTTTTATTTTTTGTAAAGTGATCCTAATTCCCTTCTTTCTTTCCCAGCAGCCTCTCACAATTTGGAGTCTGAATGTCCGATGCCTCGCCCTCTCTCACATCTCACGCTTCTTTCGCTCAACGTGCTCGACTGATATCCCACAAGTCATATGTATATATTCACTTATTTTTATACACGGTTTGTCCCTTTCATCTATGAAACGATTAAACTGGTCTGTTCCACCCTAGTACTTCTGCCCATCCCACGAGATTGATGTGTTTGCCATGATGAACTTGTAACGGACAGTCAATACCGGCATTGCAATTTCATCGATCACAGATCGTCACATCGCAAATCCAAATGAAATGAGATTGTATGGAAATTGGGCTTGTTGTTTTATTTGGTGTTTTTTTCCCTCGATTATTGGATATTTTTACCGATTCTATTGGACCGCCCGAAAATCGAACTGAACCGGACCGAAAATTGCCCTTAGGTAGTGTGCACGGAAGGACACGACCAAGAAAGGGAAAGTGCAAGTAAATAGTGGAGAATTTTGGCCTTTTCACTTTGCATAGTCTGTTTTTAAATCTTCTAGTATCATGTCATATTTAAAGGTCCCGGTCTAGACAACCGAAATTACTAAAATGCCCTCCGTAAAAGGAGGACGCCGCTGGTTACTTACCTCCATTGATCCCAAGCACCTCCAAATTACCCGCAACCATTGCCTTTGACGACATGGTTAACTATCGTGTCTGTGTGTCTCGGTGTCTTGTGTGTGTGCGCGAGCGCGCGCGCACGGGAGCTCAACAGAGCCATGGTGGTCGGTCACGAAGTGATCGATGGCTCCAATGCCATGGAATAGGACTTTGTCGTTGATGTTGTTGGGGAGAGAGAGAGAGAGTCGAGCATAGAGATTGTGGGAAAAATACCGAAAAAGGCATAGACCTATGACGTTGGAACCAATTCAATTTTAAATCTTTTAATTGGGCAAAATTAGTCTTACATCTTTTCACATTGGTAACAATTCGGTCCGTTTGCCTAATTTAAGCCGAAAATTGCTGACTTAAATGCTAGCCATCTTACTTGACATCGGTGTGCTGATGTTGACATTTACTTTTATTCTTTAATATTTTTATACAAATTTCCTTGTTTTCCTTTTTTTTTTTCTAGATGGCTTGCGAGGGCAAGCGCCGGATAGGCCGCTTTGGCTTGGGTGAGGTTCGGCCTCACGACATCTAGCGATGGGGGCCTCACCGGCTCTCGCCCTCGTAGGTGGCTGGCGACCAGCCCCGGTCAGGCATGAATAGAAAATCGAGGAGGCCAGCGATCGGCATCGACGTGCAATTGGGTACAGAGGACGTACGTACGTCGCCAGCATCCCCGGACCGCTATTGCCGTCCAATGTCTTCTTCGAGAGCTCTCTTTTGTGTTCTTTAATGTTTGCTGATATGAATTCTCATATGTTTTAATCAAACGAAACGCGCAGAAAATCCCAGGAAACGTCGCCGTGTCATGTCCTAAAGACTAGACGATGTTGCTGGGGTGAGAGGCCAAGGAAGGACGCCCGCCGATGTCGTGCATGCCAAGTCTCTCGCCCGCCGAGCTCGTGCTATTCACAAGTCAAATTGGCATGATCAAACGGTACATCTTATGTTAATGAAGCCCTTGACATTGATACAGCCAACACCTCACAGAGTCAATATCTCCGTCCGGATGGTCAATATCTATTTTGGCTTTTTTTTAGGTGTCGATACTCGTATAATTCGTTCAAATTTACTGTACATAGAAATTAAGTAGGTAAAATGAAATTATGCGATTGAGTCACGTCGCAAAAAAGTTATATCTCATCTTTTATTCAGCTTAATACCCAAAATGAAAAAAAAAATTTCAAACTTTAGTATCTATCTCAATTATATCTAAAACTTCTTTGTCTCATAAAAAAACTCTAAACTTTTAATTTTATCCTGATTTTACCGCCTAATACCAAAAAAAAAAAAAAAACCTCAACTTTAGCATATGTCCCAATTATGGATGATTGATTCTAAGATAGGCGGTCCTCATCCTAGAATCGGGACCCGCCTATTAGGGATCGGTTTCACAAAATGCGAACCGTGAACTATCCTTTCATTCCATGGATCTATTTGAGAACCGAACCATCAATCTAATCCAGTTCTTAGTTGAACCCTGGTTACGGTCCTACTAAGCACCAACATCAATTAAAAAAAATGGCATCAATCTCTAACGATTGAAAGAGGAGGGCTCAATTTGGGACTTTGGCAGTGCATTTCTCACGTCTGCATTCAGTATTCTTATCACATGCAAAACTTAAGAACAATGACTCGACAGGCGGTAGTATTATTGTTAGCAATTGAGTCGAGCATTATAGAAAATGCAACAACAGTTAATCAACTAATTAATGCAGGTTTTCAAATGCATTCATATTGTACAACACATATTACACATGAAAACAAGTTAAGTCTGGACTTTCTTTTTTTATGGATGGGTCTAGACTTTAGGCCTTTGAGAAAGATGGCTTCAATTAAAAGAATATACATTTGTAATATATAAAGGGATTGGTTCGTTGGGCCCAATTGGATGGTTCCCACTTGAAACTGTAAATCAAATCAGTACTTGCTAATTCCAAAAAATTGAAACCAAGAACCAAAATGGTACCACCGATTTCATCCAAAATCAACTAGTTGGATACAGTTTGGTCCGATTTAGGTGGATTATAATTTTTTTGCTCACCCCTAGTCCCAATTATACTCAAAACTTTTTTTGTATCATAAAAAATATTCAACTTTTACTTTTGTCCCAATTTTACCATCGTCAGCCTTCTGTTCATAATCACTGTTAGTTAATCTTAAATAGCTCGAATTTTCTCGCCAAACTTACCAATGAATTTTTGAAATTTGGAAACAGTAGATTTCATGGACAACGAGATTTGAGATCGTTCATCCAAAAAATCAAATCTTTACATATAGCCATTATTTGGGCTATTGAGTACTGGGGACAATTGGAAACACGCTCTGTTGAGTGGCATTGTATCTCTTAACAATTTGTAAGGGAAGTAGACAATAAAAGAAAAATTAGAAAATTTTTCATGTCAGCTTTGTTGCAATGTAATTCATTGACGACGTGAAATTATCATGTAGAATTAACTAATGGTGATTAAAAGCGGGAGGCTAATGATGGTACAATAAAGACAAAAGTAAAGGTTGAAATTTTTTTATGAGACAAAAAATAGTTTTGGATGTAATTGAGACATATGCTAAAATTGAGGATTTTTTTGGGTATTAGGTAGATAGAATTGAGATAAAAGTAAAAGTTGAAGGTTTTTTAAATACTAGGCTGGTAGAATTGGGATAAAAATAAAAGTTAAGAGGTTTTTATAAGACAAAAAAAAATAGATATAATTAGGATAGACATTAAAATTGAGATTTTTTTTTTGGGTATCGAGCCTGTTTTATTTAGGGGTGAGCGGTTCCAGGTTCCGTACAGGTTCTAGCTGTCATAGGTTCTTCATTTTGTGGAACCTGGAACCTACTCTGCATATCTTGAAACCTAAAACCTACCCTGTCACAGGTTCCAGGTTCCACCCAGGTTCCACATGTATTCTTAGTTGAACGATTACAGTGAATAATCACATTTAATGACCATCACCTACTGCTAAAATTCATTGACCACAACTTATATTTAGAGACGAAAAATATGAAATATTAACAAAATAAAAGTCTTAATAATAAAGTGGTTCCGGATTACACACTCAGCATTGGATATTATGGAATACCACAGGATGACGTAAAGACATATACCAAGAAAAAATATAAAAACTTGCTACAGGGTTCAGGTTCCGATTCCAAGTTCCACCTACCTAGAATCTGGAACCTATCCGTCAGAACAAGTTCTCTAATTTTGGAACCTGAAACCTACCCTCCATACCTTGGAACCTGAAACCGATCGGTTCCATCGGCCCGGTTCTTCAGGTTCCAGGTTTTATCCTGGAACCATGCTCACCCCTAGTTTTATTCACATTAGTTAGAGGTAAAAAAAAAAAAGCTGCTAAAATTTAATTTGACTTGTACAGCATTAATGTATTTTATCAATGGTTCGTGTAATTTCTTTTTGGCAACCATCAGTTATGCAATTTAGTAATTTCGATTTCCCTTCAATTAACTCATCGTCTTACCATTAGATTGTTAAATTTTGCTCTACAAACAAAATAGGCCGTTTTGATCAACATTGATGCTATTTTACGGGCCCTTTCGTAAATAGAAGCGTTTTTGGAAAGATGTACTACTCCATGCTACTTATCTGCACTGCTTGATTCACTTAAACCCTACCAATTTTTGTCGAGCTAGGGACGTTTTAGGAATTGTCCCTCATCGTCAAGATTTCTAAGCATCGGAAGATCAAAAAGACCACGCAAAAAGTAGAATTCCAAATATTCTAAAACCTTGTATGATCGATGACAAGGGAAAAAGAAAAACGTGTATAACGCGTGCACAACACGTAATGTAATCAGAAATTCATTGCCAGACGGCCCAGACCAAATCTTGATCACAAGCAAATCAAGACTAGTTCCCATTAGCAAAATGGTAATTAGAAATCTGAAGGCCCTGTAATCTGCCAAAGTTCACATGTATACACGACGTCTGAGGACGACCCAATCAGAATAGCATTATCGAATCTGTACTCAAGGGGAGATTCTAAGTGGATCGCGAGGGAAAAGAGAGGTTTTCCTAATATTGTTGAGACCGCAGAAGAGCATAACTACCCGCTCCAGTCCCACTCCGAAGCCCCCATGTGGCGGTGCACCATACCTGCACAGAATCACCACCGTTATGTCTCATCATAATGGAGAGGAATAATCATGTTCAGCTTGATCAACAAGCTGACCAAGCACCGAACATGGATCAACAAAGTTGTGATAAGCTGACTCAAACACTGCATCAATGAAAGCAAAAGAAACCGACTTTCTTTTTTCGGGGGCAAACTAAATTACCTAAAAGAGTCGACGTATGTTTCAATGGTCTTCACGTCAATTCCATTTGCCTCAGCACGCTTGATAAGAAGTTCAGGAACATGGACACGCTGAGCTCCTGATATGATCTCCTCGCCTAGGACAAAATGATACAAATCAGAAGTTTGCAATTGACTATGGGTCGAATACAAGGTTTGTAGGTTAAAAGAGACTCATATGGGCAACTCTCAAGCATCTATAGCCCGTTCATGTGAGGAGACATGATATTTACTGGGTGTTGGAAAGGGGCTTCGAGATGCAACTTTACAATAGAGGCCATGCAAAAGAAAAAGGAGACGCCTGAGAATCTATGGAAGAAGATTTAAACCATCGGGAGTAATGGAAGATATGTCTCTGTCTAGGACTTCCTGGTATATAAAGAATCAATGGAACCCATTGTTCTCCTGAGCGTTCAAGCCTTCCCTTCCAACCAAATTCCTCCCTATGTTTCTTTTCTAACAATGTGAACATGCATTTTAAAACAATTCCAACCAACTGTAAGGCCAAATAATCATATTAAGGCATAACTCTCAAACCATCAATCAGAGAGAGAAGGTATAGAATGGCCGAAAAATTTACCTCTAATAAAAACATCAAATGAATTACTGTAGGCAGGATCATCATAGCATGGCATGGTATAGAATGGCCTAACAGCCAAAGGATATCGATGAAGTATATAGAACTCGGTGCCATACCTAAGAATAAAAGAAAGCTTGGTAAGTTATCATAGCCAAAAGTAATTGCCATAACAATTGGAAACCTAACTTCGAACTTCAGGCACATCAAAGATTCTTTTAACTTATATTACTTTTCTAGAACCAGCTGACCCAATTTCCTTTCTATTTCTGTGCTCAAGTCACCAAAGGATCAATCTCAATGCCAGCATCCTGTACAAGCATAGTAATGTCAGAACAGCAAGGTGAAAATATTAGCAAATATGAGGGCATGTAGATTCAAAGCCAGACTAACTACTTCAAGAGCACTCATCGAAAAACAGTTAACTGTTACAATACCATAAAGAAATGTAACCAACATTTAATGGAAAAAGCAACCTCAAGGATTTTGGACCAAAAGCGATTTAGTGTGAGGATGCTGCTCACTTTTTAAGTATTCAATTTGTAAGTTGATGTGATCCATACATGCTATTAGACAATGAAATGACACCAGAAACCCAATGCACTCATTCCAAGGGAGACAAGAAATCAAACTCCAAAAAGCAATAAATAAGAAGTGACCAATCCTTCGGTTATTAGCTAAATCTCAGTCTGAGGATGCTTCTTTAGATTTAGCTAATGTCAAGAGCTTCCTGCTGAAACAACATGATTTTCCCTACACAATCTATAGTAAACTTCACTAAAGCCAAAAATCCATCCAAAAAACCTATCAATCAGAAAATATATGCTAAAAATTGGCCCAAAATATATGCTGGAACTCAAAAATATAAAATCCATCCGTCAGAGCAAAACAAATTATATATTAACTAGCATGCATCAAATAAGGGCGAGTTTAGGAATGTTATTATCTATTAACTAGCATGCATCCTATAAGGGTGAGTTTAGGAATGTTATTACATTTGGAAAGGGGCCTTGACTCAACATTCACCCGCTTAAAGTAGTTAGTGTTTAGTAAATGGTATGTTCCAATCCCATAAGACACTCTAGGTCAGCGAGAACTATACTTAAAAAATCTTTGATCATTCCTATTAACGAACAGTTAACAATTTAAGAATTATCTCAAGGTTGGTATTTAGCTATAAATAGCAGAATATGTGCATTATATGTTATAATAATTAAATAAAAGAACAGTTAATGAAGAAAAGATTATAGAATGTTGGCAAAAAAAGAGCAAAGGATGCAGATCGATCACAAAAACAGGACTAAAGTGACCAACGACGAGACAGAAAAGGTCCAGATTGGCATACTTTATTCTAGGGCTTTTGTGAGTGAGTGTGCTGGAGAGAGAGAGAGAGAGAGAGAGATGTGGTGGTTCTGTTGAAATTCAAGGCAGGCAGATATATCACTTACAAAGATGAAGGCAACCGACAACCTTGCAATTGAATCCCAACCACCAACTATGTAGCCAGTGAAGAATTGCAAGGGAACCGGTTTTCAGAAAGTAGAGTCACAGAGGGCAAGATTGAAATTACAGAGACCACACATGGGTGGAACGGGAAAACTTGAAAATCCATTAATTCCCTTCCATTTGCATTCTGAAAATATTAAAATACCAACACAGGTCAAACGCAGGTCAGGCCCTGCGTCGAGAAAACCACCTTTCCAAAGCAAAAGTAAAAGAACTTCATATTTCTCTTGCCACTTCCAAAGAGACTTTAAAACAGAATGTCTATGTTGGAAGATAGCCTCAGGGTATTGAGCCCCTAGAAGCACATCTAGAACTCGAGAGATGCCTATGATTGTGGGAAGATGGACCAACACATATCAAGGACACAAGTCAGATGCTCTAAGTAGTTGACGATACCTAAGCTATTCAACTCATACCTAACCAAGCCAACAATCTGCCCCCAATGTACACCTAAATGGCATATCGTTGCAATTGACACTTTTTCATGGTTCCTCTTCCAACAGAATAAGTCATCAGGTAAGAGCAATGCTACCCTAAACAGTTGGTTTCATCTTAGATGCAACAAACAAAAAATCAGTTTAAGAAAAACTCGTGCTCCTACTTTTGACATAGAACTGATTGAACCCATATTTTGCCACTCTATTTTTTTCTCTTTTACCTTTTTTTAAGATAAGCAGTTATATTAGCTGCTGAAAATGTTTTCCTCACCTTGAGCATTTGAACCCTTCTTGGAATGTAAGCCGCAAGGTCTTTCTCAAGTACTGCAATTACAAGTTACAGCCCATGAGTTGCATTTTCGTGATCAGTACCTACTGTACCAATAATTGCCAAAGGAAAAAAAAAAGAGTAGATAATATCATAACCTTCAAAGGTTCAAATGGATATTGTCTTCCGACAGCTTCAAGTTCTTTCTTGCAACTAGCATTCAATGAGTCAAACATTGTAACAAACAAATGGTCCACAACATCCATTACCTGCGCATGAAATTCTAGTTTACTGGACTGAACAAGAACAAGATAAATGAATAGGTATTCACTCCCACCTCAGAATAGTGCTTCTTAATCTCCATTTCAGCATCAAGGCCAGTAAATTCACACAAATGCCTGTGTGTGTAGGAGTCTTCTGCCCTAAAAACAGGGCCAATCTCAAAAACACGCCCAAAATCCCCACAAATGGCCATTTGCTTGTGAAGCTGAGGTGACTGTGCCAGGCATGCAGGGCGCCCTTTATAGTCCAGTTTAAAAACAGCAGAACCTCCTTCACTGGATCCAGCTATCAGTTTTGGCGTATGGATTTCAATAAAGCCTTCAGATAACAAGAACTGCCTAAATATCTGCACAATGTGGAATCATACAAATTCAGGTGCTAGACTCAAAACAGCAAACGTAAACAACAGACGTACACCGCTAATGCATACATCCAGAGCACCAGCATCTTATCTTAAGATATCGGATCATTGGTCACATGGAGATTGGAGACTACAAAAACAACCATTTTACATTTGAAGTAAACAGAAACAGAGGTAAAAGACTTCCCCGAGTCTACCATCATTTCACCCCGTGCATTATAAAAGCTCCACATTGTTTTGAAACATTTACTCCTCGATGATTGGAGGAAACTATTTCCTAATTCAACATTTTGCATCTAGACATCTTGCAGTTCTTTACCGCACGTACTGAAAAGAAAGCAAGTCAAAATAATGTCGCCTCCGACTAGTTGTTGGTTAAGGCATGGTTTGTGGAAGAGGGGACATAAGAAATGCGATGAGTTTGTTGAATTTAGTCAGGAATGGGGATAAGGAGAAGCTCACATTGCCAACTTGACTCTGGATTCGAAAGATTCCTTGGTTAGCAGGCGTGCGTATGTCGAGGACTCTGAAATTTAACCTCGTGTCCTGATTAACACGAACAAGTTGCTCTCCAGCCTGCAAATTTCGCAAACACGGAACATAAACAGGGGACCCTAGCCTTCACACATGAAGTCGAGAGATGAAACGATTGTCAGGGAGAAAGACCTGGAGAGCCTTCTCGATTTCAGCTTCGCTGCGAGCAGCGTCCTCGAGATTGATGGGGAGGGTGGGCAAGGCCTTGCCGACGCAGTAGATCTTGCTGACCTGAATCTCCACCTGCTGGGTAGCGCCCTTGATCGGGGAGGAAGGGACGGTGAGGGAGCCATGGACGTCCACGATGGACTCGCGATTCAAGGAGGCCACGAACTTCACCATCTGCCTGCTGACCAGGCCTTCCTTCTCCGTCACGACGCACTGCACGGTGAACCCCTTCTCCCTCACCACCACGAACGCCATCTTCTTCCCCACTGCCCTTATCGTCTGGGCCCTCCCTCTGACCACCACGATCCTCCCATCCATCTCCTCCGCCAGCTCCCCTACCTCCGTGTACGGCTCTCCCACCTCCTCCTTCGACTGCAGCTCCGACAGCGGCACCTCGCCGTACTCCTCCGCCAGGGGATCCTCCTCATCCGGCGCCGCCGAGGCCGCGACGGCGGACGAGGCCTCCAGGCGGCGGCGCAGTTTCTCGAGCTTGGCCTCCTCTTTCTTGGCGGCCTTCTTGCTCACCTTGGGCTGCTCCGCCGTTGGGGCTTCCGCTTCCGACGACATGGTGAAACGCAGCAGTCCGTTAGTGAGAGAGAGAGCGGAGAAATGGAGGCGGCGGGCGAGAGGAGGAAAAACAAAACCTAAACCTCAGTCCCACGGGGAATGAAATTGAGTCGTGTCGAATTATAAAAAAAAAAAATGTGATTGGTTTCGACGAATCCAAAAAAAAAAACAAAAAAGCATAACTATAGTGACAATAAGTTGTGATAAAACGAGAAAAATTCGTAAATACGCTCGTCATAACCTTCGATTATGTCCATAATTATGTAAATGTTGGATTCGGAATTTACATGTCTCTTATCTTATCCTCGTGTAAAAATCGTCTATCTAGCCAGACATTTAGAGTGCAAATGGTAATCATCCTATTTCTCAATTTTTCTATCTTTCTATTCTCGGTAATATGTTTAGAATAGGAATTCGTATGATAAAATAATTTTGTTTTTTTATTTTCAAGATAAAGTTTTAGTCCGAAAATAGATTTGGAACAAAAAAGAAATTTTGTATTTTTTTTTAGAACATAGATAGAAATAAACTCTCGCAGATTGCCGATCCACTGGTCTCCACCCGCAATTTGAATAATCAAAGAAAATACTCCAAAGGAAATTCTCTTTTTCATCTCTTTAAGTGACTTTGGTTGAATTTTACAACCACGTGCCATTAGGGGTGTGCACGGTCCGTGCCAGTCCAATCTTCGAGTTTTCGGGACCAGGCAGATTCAGTTCCAGTAGGATTTTTAACGTGCATAGTTAGTGAGTCTGATTCTTCAGAGATATTTACTCTGGACATGTGGGAGAATCGATACTTTGTTTCTTAAGTCTGTATTCGGTGAAGTTGAAATCTTTCTTTTTCCTCCAGCTAACTTGTGCTCTAATAACAATTCAACATGTCAATAAAATAGATGTTGTCACCATTGGTTCTGTATTTGGGTTAGAAATTCTTCCTAACTTTCCTATTTCATTTCAAATAAATGTAATTGGAGACTATCCTTTTGTTGAAGATTATAAACCTTAAAATGGGATTCTCATTTTTCAATCTCTTTCTCGTATCATGGATGCTTTTATGGAAGATTTAGGTTGATGTCCAGGTATAAGGGAGCGCAAGTTGCTTTTATGTTGAACCTACTGCAACACTTAGGGTGTGTTTGTTTCAAGGAAAATGTTTTTCGGGAATTCATTTTCTCGAAAGTGATTTCCCAGAATTCATTTTCCTGAAAAACGATTTGTTTTCCTTTGTTTGGTAATATGTTACCGAAAATGTTTTCCGGTGTTTGGTTTTCATTTAGAAAACGACTTCAATCTCACATAAAAAAAAAGATTTTATTAACACCAAGGGGTTTATATTATTTTTTATATTATATCATTTATTTATTAACTATTAATTAATTATTTTATTTTCTTTTTCTTTTTTTCTTTTTCTTCTTCCTCCACCAGTCGCCGAGCCTCGTTGATGACCAGCGCAGCCACAATAGTGGCGCTCTCACTTCCAAATTAATTTATTGAGTCAACGTTACTTAATAAACGAATTTTCTTGATGAATCTAGCAAATCTAGTATTTGAACTCACAAAATGAAAAGGAAACCTGAATCTCTGGATGTGTTCTCCTGAAATGGAACATGGACGTGATTCCAAAAAGCAAATAGATAAAAAAAAACATTTCATGGTTGGTTAGTACCAATGTCTATCTTTCCATGAAACATTAGAATAAATTGTGCCACAAAAAGTTGCTTGGATAGCTACCATAACAACTAATCAAAGAACAAGTCTATTGTTCAGATAGTATCAAATAGAATGAAGAGCAAACATCCAAAGTTTGATACTTGTCAATTTCTATTTCCTCTTTTGTCTACGAAATCTTCAAGCCATAACTTCTTTTGCTTGGCACTCTTGATAATGAATGCTTTCGCAACTCTCTCATTTTCCACCAGATAATCAAAGGCATATACAAGGGTGGCTTCATCGAAACCTTCAACCTCCATCACTTCTTTGTAGAGCTCAGCGACATCCAACTGATTTTTACTCATCTTTTTTAATGCAGAAGCAACCTCTCCAATTTGCTCCGAGAGCATTGCGAACTTATCATCCTTATTAGTGGCACGACTTCGCTTTCTATTAACTCTTGATGGATCTTCTGTTCCTTTCGTCGTATTGTCACTACTATCACCCAAACCAATTGAGCAGTCCAGATCCATAGTAGGAGGCAAGTCGATGTCACCAAATTGTTTTGCAAAGCTTCCTGTGGCCATGTCTTTTCCAGCCACCAGAGCAAGTTCATCGTACATCTCGATTTTCTTGTTCAAGTACTTCTCATGGGTAGGATGTGCCTGCAAAAAAATCATAAAGACACAAGTATATGAACAGGTAGATTAAGGCAGTTATGATTACAGCAAGACATACAATCTGTTCACCATCTACCAATGTCTCGGTTTTGTATATGTAAACAGCATATGATGCATAAGCAAACAAAAAAACTATAGCAGCCTCCAATTCTTGCATATCTTAGCATGCTGCAAAAAAAATCTCATGGATCAATGAATTTCTAGCAGCCTGAATATGACAAACAGATATGTAAAGATAAAATAACAAACAACGCCATAGGTACATGCATCTTTTTCCATGAGTAACAATGGTAAAAGTTATATTGAAATCTGAAAAGCATATTACCATTATTTCTTCATCATAAACTTCCTTCCGAAGAACCGTGATCATCTTCAAGTTATGGTCCCACTGAAATCCACTCTTAACCCGCAATTTTTGGATGGTAGCCCAATTGTTTTTAATAGTTCTAAGATGATTGTCCACATGGTCAGGCTCACATTCAGTCCCAAATCTATCATTTATAGCTTGAGCAACTCGAGCAAAGGAAGATGGTTTAAAGGTGGCTGAAGGTTTGTTCCCCTTTGAAGCCTCATCAGCTAGTATCTCTAAAAACATACGCTCCATTGGACCTGACCATCTGAAATGCTTGGCCTTCCCTTCTCTAGTCTTGTCCCATTGCTACATTATTGGATATATCCAACACAGGAAATTGAGACAAACAAAGAATAACACAAAAATAGATGTCATTTTACTAATGAGAGAAGGGAAAAATCATGATGATTTAGAGTAGTAAATCAAGTTCACATTACAAAAACTCCTTCAATCACAAAGTAGTAATCTATACTTCATATCACATTAAAAACAGCAAACAACTTCTGAGAAAAGTACTAAACATACATTCTATGCCTACTATAGTCATCCCACATTACACGTGCGATATCATCTCTTTTTGCTGCCCACTCTCTATTTTCCTCCCTCTCCTCTCTTTGTGTTTGTTGATGTCTTCTTTCTTGACTTTGAGATTCAACCTCTACATTTTGTTCTTGCATAAAAGGATCATTTGGGTCAACTCCCATAATGAAGTTATGCAGAACACAACATGCTAAGACCACATGAACTTGAGTATCAAAAGACCAATAGGGTTCAGCATCCAATACACGAAAACGCCTTTAAGAACCCCAAATGCCCTTTCTACTGCAGACCGTAAAGATGAATGACGATGGTTGAACAACTCTTTCTCATTCTCAGGTGAGCGGTCACTAAACTCCTTCCTGTGATATCGAACTCTACGGTATGGCGAAATAATCCCCGGTTGGATGCCATATCCGGCATCAGCAAGGTAGGTAATCAGTTCAGAATCAACTCCAGAACGATTCAGATTCACTTGTAAAAAGAATTCCTAGAACGGTATAAGCAATAGAACAGATTTTTCTACATGAAATTGAAATCGTGAGATCGACACTAGATATAAACCGAGGCCTGTGTTCAACACAGTTTCCTTAAAACAGATTCGTTCCCTCAACTCTGTGCTTGAGGTTTTGTGACGTCTGTCTCCCAGGATACAACGGTTAACAGCTAGGAGGTGAGCACAGAACCTCAGAGCTTTCGGCGAACTTGAAGAAACTGGGATTTGAACACTATCGAAAAACCAATGCAGGGAATAAGCAGAAAACAGAGCAAAACAGAGGAGAACAGAAGCCTTTTGCACTGAGTCAGAATCTGAATGTTCGCGCGCATCAACAAGAACGAGAAAACCAGTTATTTATAAGATGAGTAGAGGGATTATTCCGAATAATATGGCGTAACAGTTTATAACGACCGATTAAATCTGCCGTTTGTAATTGTTACGGTGTAACGGTTGATTAATTCTGCCATTTCTGGCATAATGGATGATTAACTCTGCCATTTGTAACGACCGTAATGTAATGACATTCCAAAAACGTTACAAATGGTCAGTTTTTGAGCGTCGCGAGCTGCTTCTGAACCCTGCACGAGCTGCTTCTGAGCGCTGGTTCTGAACGCTGCGAGAGCTGCTTCTGAATCTGAACGTTGCTTTGAGCTCATCCGAAACATACTCTGCTTCTGAGCTCGCATTAAAACATCGTTACAAAATCATCCATTAACATTTGCCGTTACAAAATACGTAACATTTGGAAAAAAAAAAAGAAAGTTGAGCCATTATGCAAAATTGGGCTAGTCGCGAGACCCATTTTTCTGGTCCGCATTCGCGTACGCAGGTCGTGCGTACGCGCCCCTCGTCGAACCTTCGTTGAGGCCCGAGATTTGCACTCCCCCTGCGCCTGTGCGCGAGGCATAGTACTTTGTTGTTATGTTACCACTCTAAAGGAGTGTAACCATATATAAAGCACTTGAAAGCCTTCTTTCTTTCCAATGTGGGACTAGTGTTTCCCACTTCCAACTCAAGGATGCTCTTTGAGAAACAATTTCTCATTCACCCATCAAAACACACCATATTTCCAACAGTATTTACCTACCAATTTTATGTAAAGTTTTATCAAAATATTTCAAAGAAGTAAGGTAAAGATTTTATATAAAACATGGAATAGTCTATACCTTTAGGAATTTTCATTCCTCCAGGCCTTGAAAGTGCATTTGTTAGAATACGAGAGTCATGTGCTGTGCCTTCCCAACCGGCCAACACATAAACGAATTTTAAATCAAAAGTAACAGCTGCAAGAACATTTTGTGTCGGTTTGTCTTTTCGACCACGAAATTTTCCTTGAATTTCTGGGGGAACCGATGTACGGACATGAGTACCATCAAGAGCTCCAACACAATCCTATTGTACTTAAGTATATTAGTAAATGTAACAACATACTTTCAAGATGAAGTTCATGATATTTTTCATATTACATACCTTAAAGTAGGGATAAAATCTTCTATTCTTGGATATTATCGGGGGTGTAGTGCCATCCGGTGGTCTTATAACATGCTTGTATAGTTTTAGAATTGCTTGTAAGACAATTCTAAAGTATCGATAAATGGTCTCAATAGACCTATTTAGCCTTGACCCTATTACTCTCAACCTCACATTATGCCCTAAAATATGACAAAAGACTAGCAATTGCTCTTTGATTGACACATTTGCTGTTTCGCGTAAACAAATATTTGACACAAGAACTCTACATAATTCAAAGAAAACTTGTGGTCTCATACGTATTTGATTGACACAATTAGTATCTCCAGAATGAAAAATGCGATTCATGAATACTCTGTCTCAAAATCTCTTTCGTCTCGTGGAACTCTAGGTATATGACTATTTGAAGATTCATCCTCCATAACTAATATACCAACGGCCATTACTGACATTGTTGCACCCATTATTGCTCCATTAACATCATTGTTTTCCATCTACAATCAATAATAATAATTTTCACTTCTTAATCTCAGAGAAAGTCAAGACATATGTTTTATCTCAAGATAAACCCAACAACAAACATTAGTATGTAGATCCAAACCATCCCAAAGTTTGGTTTATCTGCAAGCGACAGCTAATTTATATTAGTTACACACATGACTATATTTCACTTTATGTTTTTCCATGTAGTTGATGACAAGCACAAACATGACAATGTAAGTAGTGAGTACCACTAATATATGCAAACATAGATGCGTAGAACTTCACTTCCTGGCTTGAATAACATCCACTGAATATAGAATAGCATGAAGAGAATTACAGAATAAGTCATTGAAACATAAAAGATGCAACAAGCAAGACATAAGAAAATTACTTAAATATAACCGAATGCATGATCCCTTTGAAACCTCTAACTTGCTGATGCAGAAGCATAGGAGAATATTATCTATTTTCTCAAGTTACTGCTCGTGGTAACTAAAGGGTAAACATATGTGCGAGAAAAACAGAAGAGAAGCAATTAGATTATCTCAATATTTAGAATATCTGTTACTTCAAATGCAAATAAGTTAGGACATTGCCAAGAGAAAAGCAGTGGTTGCAATTGACAAACGGAAAGTTAAATATGTGATATCCTTATGATTCAGTACGTGTGATCCTTTTGCGGTTTTGGCTACAAAAATGCAAAGCATCAAGCAACAACGTCCTACGTTCCATGAAGGACTGCCGATGGCTTAGGGAACAATAATAGAAATATGAAAGTAGGAGCTAGTTGGCCCTACTTCTCAGTACCACTTGTTAACTAGTAGATTAATAAGTTCAACTCTACCAACAAAGTGAAATGTCATGCTTAATAACTTTACAAGTAATATATCCTTTTTTGTCATCAAGATTACACCATGAAGACTATTGATTAAAAGTTTGAAGGGCCGAAACTCTAACATTAGTTAGAAAAGGCTGCAACTACAAATAATTATGCACAGTGCTTCAAGGCTTCTAATATTGGCTCTGCATTCTCTTACATGATTTTTTTTCCAAGATAGACACACTTTGCACAGATGAAGGCTGTTCACTTCCTATTATTAGCCACTTTTTGAAGAGGGTATGCCAACCATTTGAAACAATTTTTATTGTCAAGGGTGAAGAAAGAGCCCGCTAAGAGTGGAAGTAGGGGCTCCTATGGACAATAACCAGCCAGCCCTCTTCATTCAGCAATGCAACATTACATCTCATTGAAACCCCTACACTATTTCGAAGATAATAAAAGCATAGTTCATGCCGCATATGAAAACAGAACAACAAGAAGAAGGCAACTGAAGCAATCCCTGCGTAGCTTTCAAAATTCTAAAGTATTAAAAACGCGGACAAACCTAAGGGAAGTTGTGACTGACTACAACATCAGAGCCAACTGAAAAATCTATAGCCGTGGTTTCCTTTCCTTCTTGACATTTTAACAAAACACCTTTCATGCTTTTAACAATATGGATAGCATAGTTCATCAAACTATGAAACACCAACGAATCGACTCATATTGTTTCACGAAGCACATATAGCCAAAAATGTCAAACAGATCAACTTAAAATTGAGCAAAAAGGACAAGCGTTAGATATATCACCTTATATCTCTTGTGGTAGGGTAGAATCTTAATCAAGCTTGATAACTCTAGGATCTACGAAAATTTTGAAGCTGATTTCTAAGATTTTCCTGAAGAAGATGAATGGAAACGAGAATCCTCAAATTTTTAGAGGTTATTTTAAATCAGAGAGGGGAGAGAACCTGGAGCTGTGTTGAGCGTCGTTGAAGAAGAACCGGCTCAATGACGAGCTTCAATGGCGAAGATGAAGAGCATCAGTGAAGAAGAGCCAGACCTTCAATGATGAAGAAGGTGAGCGTCGGTGAAAAGTGAACAAAAAAAATGGGGAATGAAAGAGCGTTGTGCCTCAATGAAGGGAGAGAGTAAGAATTGGGAAAGTGTTTTCACCTTCTTATTTCGTGAAATTCACTTTCCTAATTTAATGAATAAAATTTATGTTGACTGAAAAGTGCTTTCTGTTGACTAGATAATTTTTCACGAACCAAACAGACGAAAGTCCGGAAACACTTTCTCGGAAACGGTTTTCCACAAACAAACACACCTTTACATTAAAAATCTATTGAAAAATTTGATTTCAATTTGTTTAGTTATGCTTTTGAAGTAGGTGAGGCGCTTATATGATACTTTTTACAAGTCATTCAAGCCTGTGGTTCCAAATGTTGTTGTTGTAGCTCCAGAAGCTCCTCTGCGGAAAAATGTTGGACCTGGTTCAATAATTGAAGACCAGGAAATTGTGCCGTTTTATTTTGAAATCAAACATTTTTAATTCTTTTTCTAATCATCCACACACAAAATTATATATATATATATATATATATATATATATATATTTTTGGGCGGTCCAATCTAGATGGATCGGACCTGACTGCCCCCTCAAGGACCGAACACACCTAGTCGATTCGATCCGTCCTAATCTGGTTCTGGCCGATCCGATCCAGTTGCATACTCCTAAACGCCACATCTAATTTTTTTGACAATTCGTGCTCACTAGACTCGCTCAAAAAACAATACTTCAACTAGTACCTTTGGGAATGGCCGCCATTCATTATAGGAAAATGGAGGTGGGGAGTTCGATCCCCACCTCTCGATAATCAGTACGGGAGTTATTGGGTCATTTTCTCTTGGCCACCATCTCAACCATGGGAAGGAGTTCTTAAGAAAAAAATAAATAAATCATTTAAAAAAAAAAATATGGTTCTAAATGATTATTCGAAAAGCTCTAGCATCAAAGTCAGTACGTATATAATTTTGATATCGGCATTGTCTTGTTCTATACACATTGAAAACGTGGCATGGGACGAGCAGCCGGACCTATTCACAAGGGCCCGATATGGTTTCCACTTCCAAAAAACTAGAACCGCCTGGACTTTGGTGTTCCAATTTATACCAAAATCAATCAATTCTACTTGAGTTCCCGAAAATTGGCAACAAATCGATTTAACCCATGTGATCTTAGTAAATAATTTTATCTCTTTTGTAAAGCAGAAAATATTTGAAGTGTAAGTGTTTCGCGTATTATTCTCAAGTCAAAACTGCATATTCAGTTCTACACAAAGCAAATGTATATGCCAATAAAGATGTATATTTTTTTTGTCGAAAAAGATATGCCATTCATATATCAGAATATTCGAAGAAGTACATCAATGACTTTGAATCCAGCGAATCACGAATAACTATGAAACAAAGCAAAAAAACTTAAAAGTACATAACAAAACACAATCAGTAACTAGCAACATACTCTCATCCCTCAAGAACAGATCTATCACGATAGGGATGCGTATGATACCTATTCTATTTGTGAATCAATTTTTGTTAGAAAAATATATTTTTTTCTTAGTTTTGGATGAGTTTTGAGCAATATTGGTAACAAACATAAAATTTTTGTTCATAGAACAGAAGTCATGATAACAGTTGAGAATTTCTACTTCTAAAATTTATTAATACAAAATTGTCTACAAAAAATTTCTATTTGATTCTTAATTTTTTTTAAATTTCTTAAAAAATAATAAGAGCATATTATTTACTATTTAAAAATAAAAATCATCACTTATTTTTTATTTCGACGATTGTCGCAAACCAATAGCGATGGGTGGCGAAGGTTGGCACAAGGTCGACGGCGACTAGCGGTGGACGATGGAGGGTAGTGGTTTGCAACCAGGGTGGAGGGGGGTGGGTGGGTAGTAGGCAGTGTTGCGGTGGGCAATCAATGGTAGTTGCGATGGTGGCGAGTGCTACGGCAGTGACGACTGGTAGCGAGGGTCGGCGATAACCGACGGTGGGCGGGGGCACCTGGTGGAGGTGACAAGGGCGGTGATGGTGAAAATAGGCGGCGATTGACAAAGGAAGACAATAGATAGAGTGCGACGAGGATTTGTAAAAAAGAAGAGTTTTGAAAAACTGTTTTCTTTCTAATTTTTAGGCCTCAATTTATGAAAATGAGGTCAAACTAGCATAATCTAAGCTTTTTCTATTTTTAGGAAATTTCTAAATTTTTTGTGATTTTTAAAAAAAATTTCAATTTTTTTCAAAATTTTTTATTTTTATTTTTATTAGGTTGAGAGAAAAGTGACGAAAAAATTGAAAGGAAAAAGTGAAAGATGTGAGATTTCATTATGTTTTGTGATTGTCAAAACTGATTCTTTTTTCAGAACCAACTTTTTTTGGTTCTAGATTTTACTCTAAAACTGATTCTGATTCTCTAAAACTGATTCTTGGAACAGAATCAGAATCAGAATTATTTGGGCTACCAAACATGATTCTCATTCTTTACTGTTCCAGGGAACAGAATCAGAGAATGAGAATGGTTACCATACGCAGCCTAATATTGATTGCTCCTCAAAGACGCATAGTTTTCAAGTAGGCATATCTTTTTATTTGTGAAACCGTGCATCGCACGTGACTTTCGCTGGGCTCGAAAGGCCCACTCGTGCTCTGCGCGGGAATGAAATCGACTCTCTCCCTCTCTATCTCTACAATTTGATTTCACCGCCATTTAAGGAGTCGCGCTCTTCCGTCCCTTTTGGAATCGCTTCAACGCTTCCCATCGCCGCCGCCGCTCGTTCTTCAGGTCAAAACCCTGATTCCCAACAATCGTTTGTCGTCAGTTTTCGTGAAGTAATCTAACTCTCCAAGCATTTGTCGAACCCTTTTCGCAATTTTGATTCTATCTCTTGCGAACCGGCTTCATCCCTCTCCTCTTTTTCGCTCCTCTATTGGTTTGGGTGATTTCCATGTGTCGTGCACTTGTCGCGGGGATGTGAAAGGACTTGATTTTTGAACCGGGTTTTCGATCTTCTTGGCGTTTCTGGCTTTCCCCTCGGATTTAATCGGGATTCTCGTCCGATCTTTGGGTTTCTGCATGCGAAATCGAGAGAAGAGATGAGATGCGCTTGGTAGCTTGTGGCTGTCCTATGGCTTAGGGTGTCGTGTTTGGTGTGCTTCATGTAGGCCGGTAAATTCAATGTTTCTGCTGGGGCAATCTGTGGTTCCGCCTTTAACTGAGTCGTCGAAGCTTAGGGTCCGAGTCTTTCTTCTCAATTCTGGAGGCTCATGTGGTTGGTCCAGTTTGTAGTTGGTATTAAAGAAACAATCAGTTTGTGGTGATACGACATGTTGACCGCATGCTTATATCTGTAATCTTCTCTATGGCTGTAAGCTCTTAGCTTGTTAGATTCGAAAGTCGTTTGCTCCACAGATTAGATAACCTTTCGTCAATTGCTTTTGGAATTTCAAACTTGTTTTCTCTCTCATTGCTGGTTTTGATCTAAAAAAATTACGAGATGAAGCAGCTGAAATGATGGCATGTTGAGCGATCTTGCAGCAGTACCAAGTGAAAAATTTGAAGTCGGACTACTTTTGGGGTGGCGGGATGGCTTTCTTCTTATGTTTTCCTACTTCATGTAATTAACCCTGGCATGGACATCAGTAGGCCCATCATGATCATGCATTCTACAATACCAGATATAATATTATATGAAGCTCTCTTGAGAGCATCTAATTGAGGTTCCCATGTTCAGTTGCAGAGCTAGTCATGGACACGTCCAATCCGACAGTTTTTGTGAATGCTGAGTTGCTTGGAAGGTATGTTGGAAGGAAGGTTCGGGCAGTAATTCAGGTTATTCGAAATGATGGCATGGTGGTAATTGGAAAATCTACTGACGAGAAGCAGATCACTGTAAAGGGCTTGCCGCCCTCTCAACTCACAACTTTTGTCGAGGTTATTGGGATTGCTGATGGTCAAAATTCTATTACTGCTGATAAGTGGACCAACTTTGGTGATAATTTCGGTATGCTTTTCAGCTCTTGAAGAATTTTTTTTTTTTGCACTAATTTGTTGTCTCTGTTTGATCAATTAGCCCCTTTTGCATTAATAAGAAGGAAGGTCAATGCTTTAGTGAAGCTAAAATTTTAGTAATAGTGGAGAGGTAGTAGTCGCAGTCTTTCTTCATATCAACTGTATCTGAATTGTGAATGTTATCTCGGGTAATAATTGGATGAAAGAATCCATATAATCGATTCATCTCCTGAATAATGCCCTAGTCATTATGACCAACCTTTTGAAGCCTTGTAGCATAACCATTCTTACTATTGCGAATGAGCTCTACATAGCGTCTAAACACCAAGGTCTGCTTTGTTGTGGGACGGGATATGTCTGTCATTGAGTCACATATTTGAATAGTTAGGTGAAAATGAATGCACTTGAGCTCCTCCACTTTTTCTGTTGTTAAGAGCAAGAAATGTGGCCCTCATGTAGTTCCACTTGGCCAAAAGCTGATCGTTCCTTGCTAAGAAAATGAAACAACCCAAACATAGGATTTTTTTTTTTTTACAGTCTTACTATCCTGTTGCATAAGCAATGCCGGTTTTGACAGCCTTTTTTTCATTGAGAATGGATCAATATCGTGTGCTTACTGTCTACTGTAAAAGTTGCTTGAGTAGGTCCCGATCTATATTTAGGTTTTTTCTGTCTGACTCATCTGGTTGATTTATGTTTAGCTGTGGGATCATTGTGAATGTTTGTGAGTTAGGTAGGTGTCTGTTTAGAATGAAAATGTTCTGTTCAAATCTGTTTTTGGGTAACATTAGGTTGCATATCGATTGAAGAGAAATCGCCCAGTTCATTCTTAGCTGTTGGGACATCTCTAAATTTCTGGAGCACCCTTATTGCTTCCCAACGACTAGTAAGCTGAATACTTAACTTGCTGAGGACTTGTACATGCAAATTCTACTCACCAGTCACTGATGTCCATGCCAAAACATATGAATCATTTATGCTGCATTGCATGTCTTTGTAGAATTTGATACAAGTTTCAGTGTTTGTTTTGAATGACTTTTTTATTCTTTGCCAGACACCTTTACATACAACAAACTTTGTCAACTTGCAAACGGTGAATACCAACACCTATTTCTTTGAGGAGTTATGAGATCCCTGCAGGCGAAGCTCAAAGGTTTCTACTGTATCATGCATGCTAAGAGTGATACAAGCATGAATGACGAGTCTGCTTTATGTGTCATGACCTCTTTATTGTAGAAGGCTTTAGGTACTGTTAACTCGTTGTATGATGCTCATGATGCCGCGGTTTAATTTCTATTAGAGATACATATGTTTTGAATTCATCAGAAGTGGAATTGACATGTTCTTGAGCCCATCTGTCATGCTCAGAGGTGAGAGAACTTTTGTTAGGTTGTTGAAGATGGATAACGTAGGCAAGAAGTACCATTCCCTTGGATTTGCAATTTTTGCCCACATATATCTGTGGATAACTCTGTTACTTGGCTGCGTTAATGGTTGACGATTTACGCGGTAGTTGTCTTGTTATTTGGGATTATCGGTACTTATTTGATCTTTGTCATTTTGGAGTTCTAGTGCCCGTTTAAACTTTTCTCAAAAGCAAAAGACACATTTAAAATGTTATCGGACTTTTAAGAATTACAAGAAAAATTATATGTAAATTTACTCGTCAATAGCATATACGCATTTTAAAAGTGAAAAAAAGTTGAGTAAAAATCAATCCAGATCTGACTTTTCTGAGGAGTAATTTTGTGTTGGGGCTTGTCATGCAAGCTTGTTCCTTGGGATTCCTTACCGAAGTTTCTCCCATTCTTTCGTTCCTTATGTTTATGTTCGCCCTGTTTATGTTATTTGCTTTCTGGTGTTTCTCAATCCCAGCTCTCATCTTCATTTGTATCAAAAAGAGACTTTTGTGAAGATTAACAGATATTCAACTTTGGGCCCCCAAGGACTGATGCTTGGGCCTACATTCCCCGTCTAGGCCTGGCCCATCGTCTAATGCCCGGTCCATTGCCAATCCCCGATCTTTTCAAGCGAACTGTTCCTCGCGTCGTGCAAGTAGCGATTGTAAATATGCTCATGTGAGTGTTAAACGAGACTCTCCTATAGCTACTTTTTCTATTAACACATCGTTAAAGAAATTTGAAATGCAGAGAAAATTGTTTGATGCTCGATAGGCAGACACTTATTTAGGGCTTGTTTGGTTCAGTATTTGGTCAAGGGATTTTGAGAAAATGCAAATACTTTTGAGCTAAATAGGTTTGGTGAAATGCAAACATTGTTTGGTAAGCTATACTTAAAAAATGTATTTGGATGCAATTTTGATGTAAATGCCGTTTGGTAAAAAATACCTTTTGTAAATGATTCAATTTATTTATTTATTTATTATTTCGAATAATTTTTCAAAAAATATTTTTAATTTTTAATTATTTTATTTTATTTTATTTTATTTTTATTTTTCAATTACTTTATTTAGTTATTTTTGATTATTTTTATTTTAATTATTTTGATTTTTAATTTTTTAATTACTTTCTTAAAAAAAATACAAAATAAAAAGATTAAAAATAAAAAAATTGTAGTTGCATTTTAAAAATGCAACTTTTCAAAGTACCTCATGAGATGCTTTCGGCTAAAGGCCTTTAGAGAGTATTTGAGATGCAATTGTATCTTTTCAAAGTAAGTAAAAAAAGTAGCTAAATACTATTTCCATTTGACTAAGGGACTTTAGAGCCTCAAAACTCATTTCAAATGTTGAGCCGAACAGGACCTTAATGGAGGTCATTAGTTAATGTTAAAAACTTCATGTCATTTTGGTAATTTCTGATTGTGAACTCACATTTTAGTATGCAAAGAAACCCATGCAGGTTAATGATTCTTGATGAGATTGGTCTCCCTTACTAGGGGTGAGCAGGTGGTTCTGGGTTGGTTCGGTTCTCTTCAAGAATCAGGAATTGGAATGTTGGCACATGTTTCTAACTTTTGGAACTGGGGATTGGACCGACGGTCTCAAGAATCGGCCTGGCTTCTAGGTGGTCCAATGAAACCGGTAAGATGTCCAATAATCAAGAAAAAGAATACCAAATGAACCAACAAGGCTAGCTTCCATACAATCTCATTTCTTTTGGCCTTGCGATATGGTGATCTATGAATGTTACAATCGCAATGCGAGTAGAGAAATCATTAGAGCAACAATTGAATAAAGAGAAAGAACAGAGGAAGGAGAAAAACAAAATTCGATTTTTTTTTTAAAAGTTAAAATCGATCGGTCCGGTTCAATTTTGTATCTTTGGAATTGGAAACTGGACAACCTGGTCATCGATTTCAATTTTAAGGATCGGGAATCGGACCGCCACCTTCTAGAATTGGGAATCAGACTATCGGTCTTGGCCAATTCCGGTGCGGTCTGTCCAAGCTGCTCACCCCTATCATTTACTAGTAGTATTGGAAAATTTCCAATTAATGGTAGGAGATAGATATATAAAGACAAAAAAGAAAAAATCTGAATTTACCAAAAAGTACAACATATCAGCATTCTTTAATCATGGTATATAAAAGAAATTACGATGCGTGTGTTGACTAAGTAAATGGAAAAAGGTAGTTTTGGTGGTCCTATATGTTTAGAGCTTGTCACAACGTGTTTAGTGCTCGTCACAATGTGTTTAGTGCGTCAAGGGCATCAACTATCACACGAAACACTAATCTTGTATGAGCGGATTTCATTTCCAATTTCTCATTGCTTTATTAGTAAATGGACACACGATTGGACTTCTTTTGAGCACTGCTTTCCAGTACATGCGGGGTATGAACTGAAAAGACAAGGGCGACATTAATCAATTGAATCGTAGAAAAAAAAATGTTCCATCTTTTTCTTCACGAGGGGTACAACTGTGTTTGGCGTGGGAACTCCGTAATGTCGACATTGATTAGGTTTGAGCAAGAAACAGGCATTGATCAGGGGTCTGTCTTTAGGACGATATTGTCCTAATCGCCCCATCAAAAAGTGAAAAATTCCACAAGGGCAAAAGCCACATTTGAGGGAGAAATAGATTGAGCAAATGGGGTCCAAGCTCTTGGCAGAGGTTGAGGGAGGGAGTGTCGGGTCTCGAGCGTCGCTGTCGGCCCACTCTATTACCGAACGAATTTTCACTTCGTAAATAGAAATTTTGTATCGTTATTCAACGCGCTTTTTTTTTTGGTCTACTCAAATGTAACCTTGATGCCGCATCATTTTTGCAAAAGCTCACTCAATGAGCGATAAGGATTCTTAATAAAAAGGCCTTTTATAATATTACTTTCCCTTGTGATCTTCTAGAAAACCTTTTGATCTTGGAACGCTTAATCCGTCACTCATGAGCTCCCCACTCATATGAAGAAGAGCAACGCTTTTTGAGTAAACGCCACTTTATCGACCCAAGAAAAAAACAAAAAGTAAAGGTCACTTTCCAATTTCCATTGTCAAAATCGGCTGCGTTTTTTTTTTTATTTTTTTTTTTCGCCTCGACGAAACTTCCAACGTTGTTCTAGCTTCCGCAAGAAATTTAGAATTATCAAGGCAGTCGTTCGTTCTAATAGGAGAACGTGAAAGAGTAAGCAAGAAGCGATTCGGATGGTAAATTACAAAAAAAAAAAAAAAAATTAATTTATTGCGCTTGTGTCGATATAGGCAAATTGAGTCTTGCACCTTTAAACAGTTTTTCGATTGAGTTTCGATCATAAATCGCTGACGTGGACGCCGATCATCCTATGCGGATAATTTTATAATTTTTGTTTTTGAAAAATTTGAATTTATAATTATGATATATTATTTTCTTTCATTTTGGCCGATGAGGACCTTTGTGCCCATGTTCTTGGCTGGCGGGACTGCGATGGCCTGCTAGGGCAACATGGCTGCGCAGCTGTTGGTGAGGCCTCCTTCATGGTTTGTCAAGGGGACTTGCCCGCACCCGTGGCAGTCAGGCCATTCACCCAG
>JAGVVM010005454.1:0-30613 GCA_019149425.1 Psidium friedrichsthalianum | reverse complement strand
GTAACCATGTTATTTCATGAAAAAATCATGTTGGAATGATTGGGAAAATTTTTGTTTTGTTTTGGGTCCAAAACCTAATTCAGAAAGACAAAATGGTCATTTTTTTTTTTTTTTCAAAGACTCCAAAGACCCTTATTCGAGAAGTAAAACAAACAAAAAAAAACATAAATAAAACACAGCAACACACAAAACAAAAAACAAACGGAAAACGTACAAAAGTCAAAATGACAAAAAAAAACCCAGTCGAATTGTGGCCATTCCTTATTTCCCATAATTTTCTCCTGGATTTTTTTTTCTGAATTAGTATTTTTTTTTATTATTTTTTTATTTTCTGTATACACAGACAATTTATCATGAGGGGAAAAATCGTCATTTTGAAAAGATCATGGTGGCCAGGCGAATGGTCCGTTCTAATTTTTTTCGATTTTTGAGAATTTTTCGGATTTTTTTCCGAGACAATTTGCCCATGAGGGGCAATCGTCATTTTTGAAAATATCCGAAAGGGAAACATAAAAAATAGATTGGCCAATTCGAAATGTCCCGTTTCCTAATTTTGGAATTTTTTCTGATTTTCTAAGTCCTTTTCAAGACAATTTGCCCATAAAAGGGGGCATATATCGTCATTTTCTCAGAAGATCGGGGAAGGAAAATTCATCAAAAATAGGATTGGCCAGTCGAAATGGGCCCGTTCCTATTTTTTTGGAATTTTTCCTAAATTTTTCAGAATTTTTAATGAATTTTTATCATTAATTACTTATTTTTTAATTTTTAATTAATTAATTTTTATTAAAAATTTAAAAAAATTTAGATTTTTATGGAATTTTCCATTTTTTTATTTTTGTGGATTTTTTTTATTTATTAATTTATTATTATTTTATTTGATTGCTTCTCCCATTCATCTATAAAGTCTCTCATGAAAGCTTTCACTAATTTCATTTAGCTCTTTTCCTTCTACCCAATTAAAAGAAAGACACAAAGCAGCCGTTCACAACAGTGCAAGGAGAAATCGAGACCCAAAAGAGATAAACGTAAACTTTAATAGCTATGACTTGAAACTTTCAAGCATGGGAGTAAGAGGGGCACCTATGAGGTCCGTTCGCATTGCAAGCGGGCAAGTCCTGAACCCGTGGTCTTCTTGCTGTAGATCTTGTGGCTCCCGTTGCAACTCCTGCACAGCGAGAACCTCAGCCCACCAGGCGTTGCATGCTGTGGGTGCCGCCGCTGCATCCCCGCGATCATCCGCATTAGCTCGCGCTCTTCATGGAGCTGCCTCACCTCCTTCTTCTCCCTTTCTCAATTTCTATTGCACTTTTGCGCTCCACAGACCCAAGGCTTGGACTAGAAGAACTATGAGTAGGAGCCAGTGAGGGACTTCTACTCTTTTGCCTTCTATAGCGCTTTGGGGTTGGGAAGCGGCTTTTGTATTCTCACTGTTGGAGAACGACTCTTGCGTCGCCGTGGAGATATGAACGACTTTCCTTCTCAAATACTATTAGAAGCTCATCTTTTATCACACGAAGCAAAGTCAGAATCGAGCAACAAAAGCACACTGACCAACATTCATAACCTGCTGACCTCCCACAAGATAGGAACAAACTGAATTTCCTTAATATCAGAGGAATGCTATGCCTCATTTTTTTTTATTACACTGTCTATTGAACCCTGATGTCTATCTAAGTTTCCTTTTGGAATTTTCTGTGTAAAGCTCCCAAACCAAATACCCATCAGCCAGATCATCAATATTCACCAAATTCTTTTGTACTCTTTAAAGCACCAGCTTGGTCATCAGGAAGTAGGTACAGATCGAGTAGAGTTTCGAAGCCCATATAGAGAAGTTGCACCTTAAACCCCAGCAGCCAAAATTTAATAATCAAGCAAAACTTGAATATCAAGTTTGCATCTGCCAAACAACTATGCCCGCAAAATTGCATAACCAAGCGGCAAAACTCACTCATGCAGTTTACCATGTCAAAAATTTCTAAGAACTGCATCTTCAAATCAAACCTTTCTCGTATTTCCCTAGAACATCTCATATAACATTTACTTTAACATCTCATAGTATCAATCATCCTTCGCATTTGGAGCTAAACCACATTCAGCAGAAAAATGGGTGAAGCAGCAACATCCATAGAGTAGGATGCGCCTCGCGCAGGCCAATCGAACGTCTTTGCATTTCATCTCAGCAAATTGCTAAAAATAAATTACGCCAAATATAAACGAGATCACCTGCTATAAGAATAAGATGAATAGGGAGAGCGGCTTCTGTCTCTTCGACTCCTGCGGCTAAACCTATGCCCCA
Organism: Psidium friedrichsthalianum; assembly: GCA_019149425.1. Taxonomy (NCBI): domain Eukaryota; kingdom Viridiplantae; phylum Streptophyta; class Magnoliopsida; order Myrtales; family Myrtaceae; genus Psidium; species Psidium friedrichsthalianum. The sequence continues at coordinate 28,314 of JAGVVM010005454.1, read as the reverse complement.
AAGGAGAAGGTGAACGTCCTCGTCTATATATAGGTAAACGAGATCTTATATATCGTGAGGCAATCTCCAGCAGGTCTTAGCTTTAAAGTAGGTCAACCCAACATGCAATTTCCTTTATTAAAGCTCAACAAAGCAATGGTCCTCTCCACACCAACCGTCGAGGCTACTAAACAGAATCGGAGCACGCAATGCAGAGAGACAGAGACAGAGAGAGACAGAGTGAAGAAAACAGGAGGGGTCTCAAAATCTGGAAGCCTCCTTCAAACGAACTCCTGCTGTCTCCTCTAGCCTCCTCGCGGAGATTCGTCCACACGAGGATCCTCATCGAACGTGTCTCCTACTCAATAATAGTTTGGTCCTGTTTTAGCTCCTCATCTGCTTCAGCACCCTCTAAATAATCGCTTCCGTCAATTCGTATGAAACTTTCGAGATGGAACTGCTCCTATCACAAAGTTGAAGGAATAGCCACATAGGAGAGTGTTTCCCTGGACTGAGTTCGTGTTCAAAATTTCTGGCTTCTGGTAATCCGAGGGGTTGTGCTTCAAGACAAAGAATCCCAGCAGTATATCATTTGCTGCAGCTTCGAGAGGTCCAGAACGACGAGCCTCGCGCAAGCCAAGCGAGCCGCCGTCCTTGGCGAGCTTATGTCGATGCCACCGACATACTCAATACCTCGCCACGCCGTTCTTGATCTCAAACCGAGCCATGGGGCTGAGGATTCTCGAATCTGCCACTTGTGGATGGCCAGAAAAGGGTGTGTTTTTTTTTTTTAGACTCCAAAAGCACGTCTCCTTGGGTTGTTAAGATCAGAGGAGAGATCCATAATGGGGCTGATCCCCGCAGACCAGAGTCGTTCCCCCCTTTTTGTGTTTTTTCGTCCCCCTCCAGACTAAAATAATGGGGAACCTCCCCATGGGAGCCTCGCAAGAACGTGAATCCCCCTCCACATGATTCCTCTGCTCTTCTTTTATTAATCACCGAAAGTTTGTCCGGCCAACTATCCCCATCATGCAAGCTATGATGACATTCCACATGACCTTTGTTCACCGTAGTTTTAGTATCGTTTTTGAGATAAAGCCAATGCCCTGGCCACCTTCTCCCTTTTTTCTTTTTTTTTTTTTTTCCTTGACCGCTTTGATTTTTGTCTGCCACTTCTTTGTCTTCTGTCCTTTTTCTTTCCACTGTTATTTGCACGCTTGACCTCTTCCTATTTCTGCCAGGTCCTTAAAGTTGAGTGTAAACGTGGACAATTCGGGGGAGAGTGAATGATGAGATGATTAACCAAGCCAAACCCACGTCGTGGAGACCCCCCACTTTTTTTTTTCGGACTCCCAACTTGGCCATAGACAAATTCACGTCCAACCTTATATCTTCATCCTCTTCTTCTTCTCCACCGAACAATCCACTAATATTATCCCCTTACCTTTTGACTCCTCTGACCGCGCTAGCAAAAATCTCTTCCGACTCAAGAATATATCGAGTCAACAACTTCCTCAGGAGACTTATTCAGTTGGCCTACCAGTCTCTTCAGGTCTCTTCCATATCTGATTCAGTTGTGGCCAATGCCTCCTCAGCAAAATCCCCCTTCTTCAACTTAATTCGTCTTCGGTACACAATTTAAACCTCCTCGGCCAAATTAACCAGATTCAACATGTGAGAGAAGGATTTCGTGATAAAAATAGAATCGCCCGGATTCAAGCTGGCCAACACATTCGCAAGCTCCTCTAACTTCTAAGGATCCTACTTTCCCTAATATTCAGCCGAAAGCTCATAACATTCTTGAACCGTTCCTCTGATTTACTCACCTTGCAAATCTTGAAGAATATCGAGGAATCTGTCTCACTGCAAAGCATTGTACTCAACGAGCTTTTCGTGGTTGAATGCCTCCTTCGGATTCCAAAATTGCTGAGAGACAACGAGAGGGGGGGAATGCCAGGAAAAGTTCCCCCGTTCAAATAATTAATTGAATTCGAAAAAACCGAACACAACAATGGAAAATGTACAATTAGGCCATTGAAAAATTTGGATTATTAGAGAACGATGTTACAACTCCAGAAATGCAAAAATCAAAATTTACAGAGCTAAAATGAATTTTCTATTATTTTTTCAATTAATCTGAAAACGAGATTAACAAAGTAATTCCCGATTCTAAATTAATTTTTGCAGATTTTCTTTGGCCAAAATGAAGAGAAAATTAAAAGAAAAATACTGACTATTTTTTCATATTTTTTTGGCATCAAATGCTATTTTTTATTAATTTTCAAGCATTTTTCTATTTTCTGAAAAAAAAAACATTAAAAAATGCAAAAATATGAAAGATTATTTTTTTTGTTCAAAAATGATTACCTAGGCTTGGCCAAGGCTTCCAAAGTTGATTTTGTAATTTTCTCATTTTTTTTATTTTTTATGAATTTTCGAAATTAAAATGCAAGAAAATACTGAAAATATGAAAATTTATTTTTGGTCAAAATTAGTTCCCTAGGCTTGGTCAAGGTCCCCAAAGTTGATTTTTTAATTTTATGAATTTTATGAATTTTTTATTATTTTCAAGAGAAAATATGATTAAAAATCAGGTGTCAACAGTCTCCTCTCCTTTTTAGGGGCTATTACGTGACTTCTTCTCCTCCTCCTCCTTTTGTTGGTCCCTCCTATCACTGCCACCTTCCCCTCCATCAGCCACTCATCGCTTTTGAGTTGCCCGCCACCTTCCCTCTCCAGCTCGTCGTCACCCCAGCCAAAGCTGCCATTACTCGAGCCTCCCTCATTTGTTATCTCCTCCCTCAGCTACACGAACCTCGTGGCCCGAGACCCCTTTCCCTCTTCCCCTCTCCTCTGCTTCGCCATCAGTGTCACGTTTCACCTTCCCTCCCGTTCAACCCTCTCTAGCTCCAGCGCACTACCGTCACTACTGCTACGTCTTCTCCTTCACCGAGCAACAACCTAGCCGAGGCCCTCTGCCCCCCTGCTCGTCGCCGTATGACTGCCATCGAAGACCTACAACAAGCTCACGAAGCTCCGTCATGATCAGCCATTGAAGCAGTCCTCAACGCCCCGAATCACCTCTGTTCAACCCCCATTTGGCCTTGTTGTGCTCCATCCAGCTGCCTGAGCGTCGTCACATTGTCGCCACCACTTACCAGAGCCCACCGCCACTCATTGTCACCACTCATAGAAGCCCGCCGCCGTCAATCAACTTTGCCCGCGCCCGTTCATCATCACCGACGTCGTAGTGAGTTAGCCCATAAATCTCGATTAAGACGCAAATTACGTTCGAAAATTAGATAATTAGTTTAAGTATTTAGATAATCTAATTATGGTCAGTATAGCTAAAGACCGAATTTAGGTTATATTTCCACAATTAAATAAGTAAGACTGAATAGTGAGATAGGCTGTGGCTAATTGATGATTAGATTATTCGATTTTCTGTGATTGTTTGATTGCAAGTGGGCGATTAACTAGAGCTGAGCGATCGACGAATTATTTGACTTATTGGTTAGTAGTCGAAGTAGCCATGGGTGATTAGTTCAAACAATCAAACACGTTATGCTATTATTGTTACCGATTGCTTGAGGTTGTGATAAGCATTCTATTGTTGAATGTTCAAAGTAATTTATATTGACCGCATAGGATTAACTATCCGTGTACATATACAAATTATGAATTGATTAGTTGTACCCACCTAATGGGTTTAAATTTTTGCCAGTCGTATGATTTTCTCTAGTAGTTTTGTGTCGTTCTAGTCATACGAATCTTGCGGATTGTCAGACGTTGCCAAACGTAGGGGACGATACTTGATCATGCTAACAGACATTGTCAAACGTAGTGTTTAGTCACGCCAATCATGTGCAATGAACAATGTGACCATTAATAACTGGAACGCGAGAGAAACTTGATGTTTGCTAACTCTTGCAAAATTATGATTGTTTGTCTAGAGTGTGCAATCATTAATTTCAGTCGACCTTTGCATATGTATGATCCAAACTATGACGATGCTTATATGTGATTGGCTCTATGCTTTTATGATGTATTTGTTGCGTAGGTCACCTAAGCAAATCAATGCCTTAGCCGAGCTTAGGCGCTGACTCACTAAGAATTATTTCTCATCCTAGTGTGATTACTATTTTTAGATTTAAGATAATGTAGATGCCCGTCAGATTTGGAGTTCCTGCCAATCAGTTGTTCTATATTGTACACCATCCGAGTCTAGATACAAACCGAGTTCAGGAGTATAACATCACCGCAATCTGGGTTAATGAGAGATTTGACTATATAATGACTCATCTTTTTAAAGCTTGGTTATTGCGTGTAGATGATGTTCTCCATGGCTCACTTCATGGATTTGAAGAGCTGCCTAACTCGACCCTTTATATTCCTGCCTAGGATCCAATAGATCTCGATACATTTGATGGAATGATAGTGAACCCTGAGTCTAATATTGAGTCCAACCCGTCTATGGCCTCTAACGACATCCCAATGTCTCCCTATTCGTAAGAATATGATCTTTTGAGATCTCAATTGATAATGAGGATGAGGGTGTATTAGCTCTTCTTTTAGAGTAGATGAGTAATTAACCCTTTCCGAACTACCTACCTTTTTATTGGTCTTATAGAGTCATCCCAAAAAATGGATTGTAATTATTCTATGTAACTCTGTAGGATTAACGATTCTTTACTTTGGCTATTGTATTGAGATATTTGGCTAATTTATGGTTAAGGAATTTCTTGCTTTACTATTCCTATTTATTCTTTTGTCTTGGAGTTTTTGTACATTTTTGCATGCGTAGAAAATTTCCATGTGGTCGTTAATATATTTGGGACATTATTCTTTTCGACCTAAAGCATTTGATAGGGATGGCACGTGCTCAAGGATCAAGATGTGACAGGATAACTATTGTGATGAGATTTCAAAACCTTCTCTATGTTTACTTTCCAAAAATTCAGCTAAGACAACTGCAGACTCTAAACCAATGGGAAGCCAAACAAGTTTAGCGAATGGGTAACTCCCGTGGCCACGTTATATTCCTCTATAGTCAGGACCACTTCATGTCTACCGAATGTGAACGTAGACATCATGGGATTCCAAAAGTGAGCGAATGCTTGGAGTAGACTTATGTGGGTCACGACGGGATGCAAAGACACAAGTTTTCCAACTTTTGCATCGATGTAATTGGGACCACTCGGATCTAATCTCTTCCACCATTTCAAGAGTGTCCTATTGGGAGCAGGGATGATTACAATGTCGGAACTCCGCTTTGTGCTATGTACCTAAATCACGAAGGATGTTTGATTGATTATTACAAATAATTTGAAGTAGGAACATAAATTACGACAAGGCAAACAAATACAAAGAGATAAACAATCAAGAAAACTCGAAGAGGATAAAGGCTAGCAAAAAAACAATGATATGCGCATAACTTGTGAGGTTTGAGGCCTACTGGGCGAGATATATTAGGGTAATTAAGGTTCCCATTCAAACGGAAAAAATGGCTCTAGTGAGATGAGCAACACCGACCTAACTCCCCACCGCCTACTACTTGTAGATAAGCTCAACCTTCTCAATATCATCCTACTTGAGGACAAATACATTACAAGTGTGAGAGTATTTCGATACTCACTTGAGTACCATAACCATTAACTATAAAAACGTTCATCCAAGTATCGAAAATTCAACATCATAACCCTTGTGGGGAACATTTTTAAAATTTATCTCACTCAAGTGATCGATTGAAAAATCATATGGCACTCGAGTGAGAAGGAAAAATAAATTATGGCATTCGAGTGAGTGTTGTACGTAAGGTTGTGACACTCAAGTAAGCGTCGTACGAAAGTTATGAAACTTATAATATTCTTTTTCCTCCTATTTGGCTTCTTGGAGTGTAAACCAGGATATTACATCACCAGACGTGTGTAAAAATATAGTGCTAAAGCATACAAAACACGCACGACATGATATATGATGCATACATTTTTTAAATAATCTTTGCGGAATTAAAACATTCATACTTACCTCTCCCTGCAAAAGAAAAGTTAGCGCAAACACTCAGCCCTAATAAATCCAGCCTATAAGAATATCTGAACAGCAGTTAGGGGCGTACCTGGGATTTCACAGCCAATCATGACATCACACAAAAATGTTTACAAAAAGAGAAAATCAGACCTAAGTTCTCTATGGATTTTAAATGTCCCCAGTAGAGCCGTGATGCTGTCGCAATCCTCTGAGGTGAACCCCGAGGTGGTGAGACGTGTTACTAAGTGAAAAAAATAAAGGAAAAATCTTATACCAGATTGCTGGCTTCCAGAAGAAAATTTCGCTTCTTTTTTATCATGTCCGAACCACACCTGTTGAAAAGGGAACTAAGATCAAAACTAGAAGTTACTTGTGAACTAAACATTAGACATAAGTTACAAGCAAACCTCTTCTGCCTTCACGTGAGATGAGATAGAGATGAAACAAGGCATACTAAAACTCGGAGGTTTTTGACTAAGCTGATTTTGACGAGCTCTTTGCATATCGAACTTCAGTAAATCAGATTCTTTAGCCAAGCCAGAACTTCCAGAATTGATATGTCCTTCGTTTGAGTATTCTACCATAGGACATCCTCCTTGTGGTTGGATATTGGCAGTAGGTAACTGCACTGGTGGTCTACATAGGAGAAGGGGCTCACTAGAGCCTGGATGCTTCAAGTTGTGACCATGCTCCATAGTAAGAATCCTCCTTTTCATGTCACATTCCTGATACAAAAAGCAGAAATCTTGTTTGGCAAGTTTATCAATCAAACCAGGTTCTACAAAAACAAAAAAGAATGTGTAACATGTCAGAAGATTGCATGCTTATAAACCCCATATCAGGCACAAACTCAAGAGTCATACTCTGAGATGGCATGAGTGTTCTTGAAGCAGTGGGACCAACAATTTCTGAAATTATCGTAACGGATGGCTGGGATGTTCCAGATTTTACATCGGATGCTTCTTTTACAGGGATATCAGCCACATCAATAGCATGCTTTTCACCCTAAAGAACAAAACAATGAAAAAAAGTGATCAGGACTTGTTCATGATAAAATCAGGATCCCAGAACTCCTGATTCGCATGAATTCATAAGAAGAAAAGTGGCCAGATTTCAAAGGTTACAGTAAAATTAAGCCTTTTTTCGATTTCTGCACCATGCATTACATCGACAAGTGGAGCATTTGCAGAGCCATTTGGTACAAAACCAGAGTCCTGACATTAAAGACAGATGATAACAATAGATGAGCACTAAAAAAAATCTTCAGATTTCTCTTTCTCCATATTGAAAACGTCAGTTTCAAGTACCTCTGACATCAAGTAATTGCTCACTTCAGGAGCATGGGGTAAAGTAACAACCTCATCTTCGTAAATACTTCAAATGTTTTGCTTAATAGGTTTCTATCAAACTCCCTGGATGAGAAATATCATATCTCAATCAGATACTATAGAGATCAGAATGCAACTCAAATCCAATCTTTTGATGTTGATGGCTTCATAAACTTTGGCTGAAATCTAGATACTTACTTGAAAAAGTAATTCCTGACATTGCATGCTACATTTCTTGCCAAACAAAGAACTGGAATAGCTTTTGCAGTCTGATGCATACCCCAAAAGGACATGTAAGAATACATACTTTCATCTATATCATATAAGAATACATACTTTCATCTATATCATTCATAGGAAAACCCATTTCATAAATGAAACCTCAACATGCCCAAAAAAGCCAAAAATGAAAAATAAGAAAAACTCAACAATGAATAAAGCTAAAGGTCATTTGCACAAGTGGCATTTATCCTCGTTCATATGTCACTTAGGACCCCCTTCAATAACAAGAATGAAGCAATCAAAATAACATAAAGGAATTGGGGTGAATTGTGATGAATCAAAATGGTAACTAATGTGAATATTACTGCAGTTGGCGACAGTTATGTATGTGAGTATACCTTCTTAGAGTTTGAATTTTATCATTTCAAACTTAGAGCTTGAATTTTATCGTTTCAAACTACTGCAGACATATAAGCAAATTACCATTCTATTGCCAAGGCGAGCCCTATTTAAAGGTCTATTTGTGATGTTACCTTTTTGGCAATGTCAATGTCATTCCCATTTCATAGCTAGAATCACAGTACCAAACAAGGTCTAGAAGTTATTATAAAATAGTAATTCTTAATTGTTTGAGTGACTGTCTTCCCATTTCTCATACAAATCAGTCTGATATAATGACATTTAGGCAAAAAAAGGAGTGGAATTTTGTTTCGCAAGAATAATAAGATGACTACCCAGAACAGACGTAATGAATTCATGATCTAATACCTCCGCCTGAGGAGCATAATATGGAGCGAATGGAGGAACTACATGCACACTTGGTTGATCCCTATCTTCCCAAACCTTTGAGTGGTTGTCAATCACCATTGCCATCTTGGGATGGCAATTACCATCCTGAAACACATTTAGCAATGATTTCCTCGAACCTGCCATTCATAACATATTAGGCTTAGACACTACTAGGAAAGAAGACAGTTGAGCAGCAATGGGAAAATGGGAGCAGTTGTTCACTATAAATTGCCCAAGTCCCACTAGTTAGAAGAGATAGGCAATCAAAAGTTGGCATATGTGAATCATTAATAAGGATTACTATGTAATTTCACAAAACAAGAAAGAAAATCTGATAATAGGGCTGCAAAGCCAGGTGGACTAAAGTTAGTGGGACTGTGGGAGGTAGTATCATAAAGCCAATAAACATCTGAAACAAGTCTGGGTACATGTAACACATCCAGTTGACTGACAATATTGCCATTAGCATATTCATTCTCCTGTTGGTTACTCCAAATATAACCAGACTAGCTAATGAGGTTCTACTGGAAGTAGAAATTACTCATCATATAGTAATCAACTCGCAAACTCCACACGTACCATCTCCTACAAGCATCTTATTTTGTACATTAGCAGAGAACTTACCTGGTTTGACACAAAAAACACGGTTCAAGACTTGTTCTTTATGAATTAGGCTTGCTTCAGGGTCAAGGAGTCTCCACATCTCCAAAGCATAGTCTCTTTCAGACATCGTGCACACATAAACTTCAAACCTCTTACGTTCTTTAGCTGTTAAGTAACTCCTCAAGTGGTCCCATGCAGGTCGTAATCTTACTAGCACACTAGTGTCGCGGATCTGCAAAAAGGAACAAAAATGCTGGCACGATAAGTACATGAGGCCTCCTATATCTTGAAACATGTAATTCAGCATCGACCATAAAAATATCATCATTGGACATTGCCTAGTGAGTTTGATTTTTTCTTAGTTGGGCGAACAAGACATTGCTAATAGAAATAAGAAGTGGAACCTCATCAATCAAAACCTGCCCGCTACACAATACTGAATCATGGACAGACAAATTGATTTTGATGACAAGAGAAGTTAGTCCACCATTTTGCACATCACTTTCTCGATGTGCAAAAACATTTGATCAGCCACTTCAGTTGAAAGTCATAACCTAGATTGTAGTTTACACTCGAATAGAAATATGCATTGCTCATAACCATTTGAATTCAGTATGTCTTTGCTAACAGGAAAGGCCCACGAGAACTCCCAACTTTTGTCAGATGCCAGAATATAAAAAATAAAAAATAAAATTATTGCACGAGCCGCTACGGTAGATAAGGGGAGCCAAAATTCTTTCTACAAGTAAATGAGTCGACAGTCAATTTTTCCTGCGTCAAAGCCCTTGATCAATTCTAAATATGTTCTCCTTGATGCAAGAGAAAAAGTTGCCACAAAACACATGCTATGGTGCATGACGACATCAATTTAAAGATAATTATCCCCCACACAGCCAGTGTTCCATCCATTAGAGACAGCTTATGCTATAACACACAAACAAAAAACAAAAAACAAAAAACAAAAAACAAAAGAAGGAAGTAAAAAACTAGACAAGAATAGCAGCAAGCATATCTTCTAACCTTAGGATTGATGCGGGTGAGTATGATATTCTTTTCCCGCAATCTAATAACAGGTCTAACAACTTTCTCATGGCTATCTGAGAGCTGGGGGACCTCCTCATCCTGAACCTTATACATCTTTCCATTATCAATGACACGATCACTGTCTACATACTGCTTCAGCAGCGCTCTATCATCTTTGTACCGCTTCAGTTCAGCTGACATTCCTGATATCCTCACCGAATCAGTCTCCCTCACAATCCTGTCTCGAAGAGCCTCAATTCTGTCCTTAAATGACTTCCTCGTGTTGGCAACAATGAGCGTCTCATCAAGATCGAACACAATCGCGAGGCAACGTAGATTGAGCAATTCCAGAGAGGATTCATAGAGACCCAAAGGAACTGAGAAGCACCAAAACACGGGGACTTCTTCTGCTTACTAGGCATTGCCACCAAGTGTATTTCTTCTTCGCCAAGCAACACTACAGCAGTCTGCCAAAACATATTCATCCATCAGAGCCCTCACTCACACACTCTAAAACCAACAGAAACACTACACGCAGCAAAGACAATGCAAGACCTGATATAACCAAGCACTCTGTGCAACATCAAAGACATTCAACAGTATTTTTATTGGTAATTAGACTAATAGGAAACAGAGTGACTTCGAGCAATAGAAATTGCACGATTCATCGTGAACAGAGACCTTGAATTCTTGTAAGCAAGAGGCGTGTAGGTTGATCAAATTCGCCTGCTCGACGGAGAGATGACTCGAGCTTGCATCGACCGAAAAGAGGACACCGTCTGGAGAATCGAGAGAGGGGGACACCTCTCACTGATTGAGGAGATGCGGTGGATCCGAATCTCATTGTTGGGGAACTGGAAGCTGTGGCCGTTCGTGGGGACAGCGTCCAGCTCCCCCAGGCGCAAATAGCCATGATACACCACAGACTTGAACGCTAAACGGCTCATAGAAGCTCTCTCACTCGCTACGACAGAAATCGCCGCTGCGCGTTGAACCGAAAGAAGAATCGCAATGATCGTCGGAGAAATCTGGCTTGCGTTTCTAGGGTTTGACGGATTGTGGTGGTTCCTCTCAGGCTCGTCTGCCTCTCTCTCTCACCGCGGGAATCCCGGCGAAATCTGAAACAAATTATAAGGGCGGTGGGGGGAGGGTTATGGGTGCGTTGGGGAACCACTTTCCCAAGTATCTTGGGGCCTCCAAAGTCCTTTGGCCCAAATTTTGAGTGTTTGGCAAATATTTTTCAAAGTCCCTTGGCTCAAAGTCAGCAATTGGAAATGCTGAAAGCCCAAGGCAGGTTGGAGGCTGCCTTGAGCTTTCAGCCTTAGGCAAATGCACCCTCATCTCCTCCGGGTCTCCCTCCAACCCTCGTCTCCTCCGACGAGACCACCATCCTCCGCCGTCGTGCGCTGCCACCGCAGCAAGCGCCGCCGCCCGCCGCCGCCGCAGCAACAGCAGTCGCCGCCGCCCTCGCCCTCCGCGCACCCCTCCCACCTCCTGCTACCTCACCCGGCGACGGCAGGTCGTGCCTTGCCATGGCCGGGCGAGGGTCGACCTCGCCGTCGTTGCATCGACGGGCGACGCCGAGGGTCGACCTCGCAAGCCCAGATCTGGGCTTGCGAGGTCGACCCTCGGCGTCGCCCGTCGAGGCAACGACGGCGCAAGCTCGACCTCGTCGTCGCTGCCTCCGCCCGACAACGACGAGACCTCGCAAGCCAGTTCTGGGCTTACGAGGTACACTCGACTTCGCCAAGCGAGGCTCGACCTCACCGTCGTTGCCTCGCCCGATGAAGCCGAGGGTTGACCTCGCAAGCCAGATCTGGGCTTGCGAGGCCTTGTCTGACTTCGTCGGGCTAGGCAACGACGGCACGAGGCTCGACCTCGCTGTCGCTGCCTCGCTCGCGCGGCGAGGCCCCGCAAAGCCCAGATCTGGGCTTGCGAGGTTGAGCCCCGCGGTGGCCAAGCGGGGTTCGACCGGCTTGCTTGCGAGGTCAAGCCCCGCTGTGGCCAAGCGAAGCTCGGTCGGCTTTCGGCTGCAAGGTTTTAGCCCCGCCGTGGCCAAGCGGGGCTCAGCCTGCCGGCGGCGCTCTGGCCGGTAGGCTGACCGGCTGGAGGTACGAGGAAAGGGGAAAAAAAAAAAGAAAAAAAAATTATAAAAAATCATAAAAAAATCATAAATATTAAAATATTCAATTGCTAATAGTGTAAAGGTTTTTTAAAATTTTTGTTACCAAACAGCATTTGCATTTCACCAAGTTCCTTTAATCTAAGGCCTTTGCAATTTTCCCAAGACTTTCCCCAAAGTCTTTCCATAGGCTGCGTTTCAAGTGATTTTACGAAAATACCTTCGTTTGCTGCGCGACATTTTCTTTGAATCCCTTTTTTTTTTTTTGCCCTTTACGCAATTATGAACTCCCCATCCGTGCCCTCTCGTCTTTCTTCGGAAGCCTCGTCTTAAAATGCTAATTTTAAAAAGGAGTAATTGCCATTCTTCAACCCTTACCGCTCAACTTGAGGGCGAATAACTAATGTGCTAAACAAAATATATTAAAATCATAATTTATTAGATTTTTTTTATGAATTTTAACTAAATATCATGAGTAAAAATATGCAACGATATAAAATTACAATTTTTTTTCCACAAGTTTTTGCACCTTACAAAAGATTGATTAATTTATAAGGAGCATTTTTCTTATGTTCTCCCCTCATTTTGTTTATTACTAGGATTTTCATTTGCCCATTCAAAATCACGAGTCTTATATTTATAAAAAAACACATGTTAACTGCAAATTAGCAATTATTGAAAATTAAATGTTTTTCTCTTCCTATTAATTATATATTAACTATTATCGAGTCTCTTTTTCACATCTATATAAAATATGAACTTCTCATATTTCATCTTTATTTTTTTCTAAAAGCAAGATTTGTACGAAAATAATACAATTTAACGGTTACTTATATTAAGATAAATATTTCATATTTACAAAGGAAAAAAAAATTCACGGATTATGCTATGATAGATATGTCTACTTTGCGAAGACAAGGCCTTGGATGATACATAAAAACACACCTTTATTGGATTCAGCAGCACCTTCGAAGGTTTGCTCCCAGAGTTGGGCAAGGGCAGCAATGCCCTCGTCTGGGGCTAGGCGAGGCCATGATGCCCTTTGCCTAACCCTCATGAGGGTCGTGACGCCCTCCAGTGCCAACGAGGGTTATTAGCCCTTGCTTAGGGCCGAGAGAGGTCGGTCGGCATCCCTCGTAGGCCCTTAATATGAAAAAATATGTTAAAAAAATTAAAGAAAATGTTCACGTCGGCACTGTGCATGTGATGTAAGACAACCAGGGTTGATGAATATCAATTTCCGACCAAAAATTAGCCGGATAGTCTCAATTTGCATAAATGTAAAAGGTTTAAAGCTAAATCAATGCAATTAAAAGGTTTAGTACTGAATTGACTCCAATGTAATAGTCTAAGATTTTTTTTTTTTACACTTTTCCCATTCAATATGTATCTACCTTTTGAAGTCACTAGCATTTTCACCAATTTGATCTTAAGCAAATGCAATAAACCCGTTGCAGCTAGTAAGAAAGAGCCCCCATCTCCCTCACACATGAATCTGAACTATAATGCGCAACTGAATTGACCCGCTTTAGTCTTTTTGCACCGTTTATTCATCTCCTGTTGTTTTACTCATATGAACATTTCAGCCTGTGAGTTCCTAGTGAAATTTGTGATTACTGCGCGAGGACGAAACAACCAACTTTAATCCATCAGAGATTAATCAACTCGCAAACTCCTCAATACGTCTCCTAAAAGCATCTTATTTTGTACATAAACAGACAAAGTGCCTGATTTGACACGAACAACACGGTTTCAAAGAGTTGTTCTCTTATTAATTTGGTGAGGTTCAGAGTCAAAAGCGTGGTCTCTTTCAGCCATTGTGCACACATAAACTTCAACCCTCTTACGTCCTGTTGAGTAACTTCTCAAGTTGTCCCATGCTGGTCGTAATCTCACTAGCACACTGGTTTCACTGATTAGCATAAAGGGAATAAAGATGCTAACAAGAAAATTACACTAGGCAACAGAATCTCTATGTGTGCAGGTTGCGTATGACCCATGGAAAACAGAGTTCAGTCAACTGGACTCAAGGAATTTTCAACCAATTTGGGATCAAATTCCGTGTGTGTCCTGAATGGAATGAACTAATCACCGACTGAAGCTGTAACTTTGAAAGAAGTGACAGAGGCAACCAGCGCGTGTAACGATCGAGGAACTACATCCAGTTATTTTACCTTTATTTAATTAATTTATTATTTTTTTGCCAACATTTATTCTTTATTTGCGGATACGTCAATAACTAACCTAATTTAATATACATAGCAGCTTTGAAGATATTTACAAACATATTATTTTATAATATTTTAAAATATTAACTAACCTTCTTTAAAATGTACACAATCAAAATTGAGAAAATTACTCAGACTGCTCTAGTTCTACCCCTTCTTAGACTACTAAAACTTCTTTCTCATTCTAGCTTGGGCTCCCTTCTAAGGAGTCACTCCTCCATAGAACCTAGCTGGTCCATTGAAGTGGCGCAGAAGGCCCATAAGCATACTTCCACCTAGCATTGGATGCCACGAAATAATTTTAACAGGGAGCTTGTCACACCGCGATCCTTGGGTACACAGCAACCCTACCAAATGTCTCACGTCATTTAAGGATGATGTCCTAAGCATGTCACAAATCCATAAATTTTATTTTCCGATTAAGCGCATGTAGAATGTTTTACTCTCCAAACAAAGATATAAGTGGCAGGGATAGGCAGTAGCTAAACAACAACCAACATCAGTAAAAGATCATTTTATTTATATATATTGTTAACCCAATGAAGCAAAACATTTACAAGCCCAACCTTAGGGCTACTTCCTATGACCACCAAAAAGATACCGAGTCAAGATAGGGTTAACACTGCATCCAAAAGCTCCATAAAAAAGGGTCTCCTCCACTATGCCCACTCAGAGGTAGTAGTCAGCCAAGGTCTCATGACCTCTACCGGCTTGGGCTTTGGATCCTCCACTTCCTCGTCCGGGTGTCGATGTCCATTGAATCCCATGTACGAATCTTTAGAGTCGTTGTCAGGGGTCCTTCAAACCAATGAATAGGGCCAAGGAGGACTGTCATGCCCCAATCCTTAGGCACGCAGCAACTCTACCAAACACCTCAGGTTATCAAGGACGATATCCCAAGCATGTCATTGACCCATTCATTTTTATCTTTTGATTAAGCACAAGCAGAACATTCTACTACCCATACAATAAAATAGATGATAGGGATAGGCAATAGGCAATCAACAACTAACATCAGCAAGAAGGACATTTTATTTATATATATCTTAACCCAAAGCAGCGAAACATCTACAAGCCCAACCTCAAGGATGCTTCCTGTGATCACCAAAATGATACCAAGTTAGGGTACGGTCAATGCTACATCACAAGTGCTCCATCAAAAGGGTCTCCTCCACTACAATCACTTAGAGGTAATAGTGAATAGTGGTCTTAGGGTCCTCCTCCGACTTAGGCACCAAGTCCTCCACTTCCCCATTCGGGGCGTCGATGTTCATCGAATCCTAAGTTTGGATGTTCAGAGTCACTGTCAAGAGTCCCTCAAACTTACGAATAGGCCTGAGGAGGATATCACCATGGCGAACAAACTAGGCTTTGAAGTGATGAGGCATTAGGTACCCTATCCTTCATCCACCCAGAGTGTTGTCACATGATGTTCCTAGACACGGTCCGAACTTGGGACCAAATGGTGCGTTCTTGGCTTTCGACAGGCGTTGGATCTTTTAAAGGTGATATCCATGCATTTCAGTTGAAAATCTAAACCATAAAAGAAGAGGATTTGAGGATTACCTCTTAAAGTATGCTTGCGATAACTCAGTTTGTATGTTCTTAAAGTCTCACAAGTATTGGACCTCTAGTTCAGACACACCACAAATCCCACAACGAATGGAAGACGAGGCTCATAGACGATCACTTCCTTGATTGTGCTAGCAATCATTGTGGACACAACAATCTAGGCTTGCTCTTCTTGGTCACGAACCTTTCACATGACCCTCAATTGTTTTAAACTCACAGAACAATTTCATTTTGCATACATGAGAGGACCAAACAACCAACCCTCAAACACATACCCTTGAGGGGTATTTATAGGTAAAGGGGTCAAGGGGGAGGTAAACTAAATAGCTGGTGTCACGCCCCGAACCCTACGGGCTTGCGACATCTCGCGAATCTGTCTGCGTTCGCCTAGCCCACGCTCTACGACGACCCAGGAATTCGTCGCGGCTAGACGACGCTCGCGCTAAAACAACACCTCACCTGTGGAAGCGAAACTCCAACCCAGACATACATACATACGATAATGGGGCAGTAGACAAAAGGAACACAGTCAAATAAATACAACCAGTATATCCATAAGTACCATCAAGTGTTAGGGTACAAACTATCAAAAGCGAAATACAATATGCTGTCTAAAATCCCACGCTCGGCTAGACATCTCAACCTAGGGGTCTACTCCTGGTCGGTGTCGCTCCGGTCGGACGGCCAAGGCAACTCCTCAGGGTCAGACTCCTCCTCGTACTCAGGGGAGGAAGGCTCAGTGTCCATCGGATCACCCTCCTCGTGACCATCTATCTCCATGTGCCCCTCAGAAGGCTGCTCCTGGCTTGGCTTGGGATCGACAACATCTCCCCCATAGGTCGCAAGACGAAACAGGTAGGGGTCTCCCACATCCTCGATCGGTATATCGAAATCACGCACGGGGCCCTCGGACTCAAATCCCCTCCTCAACCACGCCTCGTACCTATGTGGTATCCAAGATGGCCCACCTTCGTCAACCCAAACAGTCATGTGGTGTCTAGCCCAAACGGTGCCATCGGTCTTAGCAAAATGTCGGATGTCTGTCTCTACCTCGACGGGGAGTCCAAAAAGGGTCGGTGGGATGTCCATCACTACTATCGAGGGTCTGAAAAGATTGGCAACCAATGCCAGTGAGTCAAAGACTCAATAAGCTCACCACTAATCCTAACGTAGGATAAGGTATGCTAGTCGATTCGGCCCTAACCTGTATTCTAGGGCTAGTCAACACTTTATATCATAACTCTCTTGGCGACGACGTAAGTTACAACGTATGTGTGGCCTAATCTACTAGTAGTTACATATAGTTAGAGAATAAATTCACATACAGGGATGTACAAACATAGCATGCCAATATCTCAGGTTCAATGCTCAATGCACAATGTTCAATGTTGAGTATCAAAGTTACATACGACCCATGAAGGGTCCGGCCCGCGTCTCATACGCTTCAGGCTCGTGTCCCAACCCGCGTGTGGTACGCTCCAAGTTGACACGCTTATCTCTCCAACTACCCCGTGCCGCGCACGTCCGGGCGTACTATGCCTCCACCAAGTACCTTAGGTCTGCACACTTATCTCTTCACTTCCCATGCGCGAACGCTTCAGGGCCGTTCTCCCCTTATCACTCCACATGAGAGTGCATACTATGCTCATGCCCAAATCAATACACGTTACAAATACCATAGTCTATGCAGAGGACACAATTTTCTAGGCAAGGATCGATGTGTATGTGTTGACACCTGATTTTTTTAATCATCTTTTCTTTTTTAAAATTAATAAAAAATTTCATAAAAATTCATAAAATTAAAAAATCAACTTTGGGGACCTTGGCCAAGCCTAAGAAATCAAATTTGACCAAAAAATGAATTTTCATATTTTCAATATTTTCCTGCATTTTTATTTTCAAAAATTAATAGAAAATTCATAAAAATTCATAAAATTAAAAAATCAACTTTGGAAGCCTTGACCAAGCCTAGGGAACCAATTTTGACTAAAAAATTATTTTTCATATTTTTTGCATTTTTTAATATTTTTTTAGAAATTAGGAAAATATTTAATAAATAATAGCATTTGAGGCCACAAAAATATGAAAAAATAGTCAGTATTTTTATTTTAATCTTCTCTTCATTTTGGCCAAAGAAAATCTCCAAAAATTAATCTGGAATCGGGAATTATTTTGTTAATCTCATTTTCAAATTAAACAAAAAAATCATAGAACATTCATTTTAGCTCTGTAATTTTCAATTTTTGCATTTCTGGAGTCGTGACATTATCCTCTAATAGTTCAAATTTTTCAATGGCCTGATGGTGCATTTTTCGTTATTGCGTTCGGTTTTCTGAATTCAATTTATCATTTAAAGCGTTTCTCCGTGATGCATTGTCGCATTCGTGAGACTTGCCGGTCGAACATGAAGGATCGATTTCGCCGGATGTTCTCGAGAATTAGCATATTTGAACGTGGTTTTGATGGATGGGAAATCAAGAGAAAGCGAAATCAACTCAGAAAGAATTTATCTTGCAAGACGCTGCTGCTGGTGCTATCATGGATACACAAAAGTTCTCATGCATGGACTCAGATCAAGGATGCCAGGTCTAAAGCTCACGAGGGGAATGAAGATGCTATCAGCGATGGGTGGGACAATAATTATAGAATAATGAAGCCATATAGATAGAGTTGGTCCTAGTGCGTTCAAAAAAAGAAAAGGGGCAAAAGAAGAGGATGGCCATATGGCGACACTTTCGGTGGCAAGTTGATGAATGATGTTGGAAAGGTGACGAACCTGGAGAAAAAGTGCAAGGATTGAACAAAGGTTCAAGGGGGTGGAGATGTGGGGGAATGCTTTAACTTGTTTGGCTCGTCTGGGTGTGGCAACAAGGCTTATTTCTAAGATTGCTGATGCCGTCCACGGTAGGAGCCCATTGGAGGAGCTAAGGGATGATGGTGAGGATGCCTTTTTTCTCGTAATTGCCAAGGATGGACGAACACCGTTTTCCCTATGTGATTGTCGACCAATCGACGAGAACACGTACTTGCATTTATAAACCGGGATTCCCTCTCATGGAATCGGCTGACGTTCCCCGGTATTAACATCTGCAGTCGAAGGAGCAAATATAAGTGCTAGACAAAAGTAGAGAGTTTCGATGGCACGGGCTGTTTACTCGAACTCCAATGTCTACATATTTGATGACCCACTAAGTGCTCTGGAGGCACATGTTGTTCGATAGGTATTTGATAAGTACATCAAGGGAGAACCAAGGAAGAAAACCAGAGGGCTTGTCACAAATCAGCTGGATTTTCTATCACAAGTGAGTAGGGTAATCGTGGCACTTTCGGTGATAGTGGAAAAAAACTTGAGTGATGACACTTTCGGCAGAAGACTTGACTTTGGGGGGAGAGGGGGAGATTCCCATTGAGGGACCCATCGATCAACTAAAAAGAAAAAGGAGAAGGATTCACGGCAGTTTTGGGTGAGACGAAAAGAGAGGAAAAAGTTGAGTCGGGCTGGAAGCTCAGATAGAAAGGAATAAAAAAATTCAGACAAAAAAAAAAGGAGGGGAAGGAAAAGCAGACAGCTGGGATTTTTGGGGTTGAAGCTGGGTTTTATCGAAAACGGACCCAAGAAAAGAAAAAGATCAAGGGAGATGAGGGGGGCATTCTGCTTCGGAGGGGCCAAGAGTGGAAGATGATAAGCTCTTGGGGATATCAGCGCAACACATGGATCATGCTTCATCCACAGCCTCATCCGATGAAACTGAAGATCAGGAGATGGCATAAATCTAGCTTGCCCAGGTGTGCCATTAAAAAGACTCGTCCCAAAGGGAAAAAGAAGGAGGCTCCATTCCTGGAATAAAGTTCCTGGATCCCCTAGCAGGACTTCTTATCTCAGGCACGATCTTTAAGGCTGGACTTGAAACTGGTTACCAAAGCATCTTGGAACTGATGGATGCTGCAATTCCAGCTGAAGAATTAGATCCAATAAAAAACATTACTTAACGTTGAAGGAGTCAAGGTGATGTGAAGACGGCTAGCTCTTCAGGAAAACCAACGCAATCTCCCCAAGATGATGATTGTGGCTCTACCCATAACCTGCCAAAAGCACACGGTGCTACATCAGATGCCTTGTCCAACTTGAGCAATAATGTTGATCCAGAAGAACATGTTACAAATGTCGTGCAATCGTCAGTTGCGTTTGAAAAGCCACTTGAAGAATTTCCTTTTGGCATTCCATCTACCGTTGATCCGAGTGATTTGAATGAGGCGCCAGAAGCATTAGCCTGAACTCTTTGCTCTGCTTCCAACATTCTGTTAAGGCCCAAGCAACTTAACTTCAATGAAGCCAGAGAGAATGGGTGCTGCTTCGGTAATGTTTTTGGAGCTGTATTAGAAGAAAGTGTTGAGGACACAGGGCAACGTAAAGGGCTGGACACCTCGTGGAAGATGCAGGGGGCAATCAGCCCTCGAGGACACCTGCATATGCCTCTTTGGAAAGCTGGCTTGTGAATGTGTATCGTGAGCGGAAATCACTCATTCCCGCCTTAAAGGATGCAAAAATAGCCATCGAAGAGCTGAACAACCTCGTTTCGGCAGTTTTGCTCGTCGTTGTCATCATCACGTGGTTGCTTCTGACAGGATTAATGACGACGCAAATGCTCATCTTTGTTTCGTCATAGCTTCTGCTTTTCGTTTTCATTTTTGGGGACATCTTGATACTCCCCGTCACAGTAGCTTCATCGTTAAGAAGCGCTGCTACCTTTAAGGCAAGGTCCAGCCGCAGGAACAAATTAAATGGGACTTCACCAGTTCTCCCAATCGACCAGGACCAGAACGACTTTGATTGTGACTTCGACAGATGTCATTCTATCTTGGCTAAAGGTGCTGAGCTCAGCAGCGAAAACACAAACGGGAGACACGGCAGCGGGATCAAACAACGGGATTTTTCAACACACGAGAAGAGGCAGGTGGTGCTTCTCTTACGGCTGCTCCAAAAGCGTATCAGGCTCAGATGAAAGTCTCGAAAGGTTCATTTGGCGATGGGGTGGAGGATGTGGTGGAGCTTTCAACAGAGGATGCTTAAAGAGTGGAAATGAAGAGCATGTTGAGATGGCTCAAAGGAAGATGGACCTGAGCAAGACTCGAGTCTTCTTCGTCAGCACGTCACCTTTGCGTGGAAAGGGCATTGACAAGGGCAAGACGATTCCGTGACGGCCCCTGGATCGGAGAGCTCTCTCAGATGTGCTTTGGAGTCTTGCTGCAAAAGTTGGAAAATCCAGCTCTACGTGAATGCTTAAAGTGCAGTCCAATGAGGTACATCTCTCATCTACTTACAGGAAGGTCTTCTTAACCAAGGTGTGCGTTCATTGATGGTTATTGGCATATCTATGGTTGCTGTTAATTTGTTCGTGTATAGTGCGATTGGCAGATTACATGAGTCAACATCTTTCATATTCTATCCAAATCCAAAAAGTGCATGCCCAGCCCCAAAATATTCAGTTAGTGGCAATTTAACCCGTGCAATCATCTATCCCATGAAACACGGGAAATTCATGACTCACCTAGCTTCTTGGCTGATATTACTAAGCAATGGAGTGACACGTCCATCATTTTGGAATACGTAGCACGGCATTTTCCCCATTTTCTGCTCAATAGTTATAAATTCAAAGGTAGCTTTATTTGGATAGATGATACCGGTGACGTGAAAGCAAGCTTTATCTGGAGTAACGGCTAGCTTGGTTTTATAATCCCATTGCTTGTAGGCCATTGAGGTCTTTATCTGCTTAGGTATTGTACTTTAATTAATTGTCTTTTGGTAAATTTTCGTGTTGTTTTAAATTGATTTCATGCTAAAATCAGTGAGAGGTTGTTTGTGCATAAACTGGAGAACACATTTTATTCACAGGTTGCCTTCTTGTTATGAATCAATTCTCTAGAAAGCATCATTTGGCTTGACGATTTTACCCCTCATAAGGGGTAAAATCGTCAAGCCAAATGATGCTTTCTAGAGAATTGATTCATAACAAGAAGGCAACCTGTGAATAAAATGTGTTCTCCAGTTTATGCACAAACAACCTCTCACTGATTTTAGCATGAAATCAATTTAAAACAACACGAAAATTTACCAAAAGACAATTAATTAAAGTACAATACCTAAGCAGATAAAGACCTCAATGGCCTACAAGCAATGGGATTATAAAACCAAGCTAGCCGTTACTCCAGATAAAGCTTGCTTTCACGTCACCGGTATCATCTATCCAAATAAAGCTACCTTGAATTTATAACTATTGAGCAGAAAATGGGGAAAATGCCGTGCTACGTATTCCAAAATGATGGACGTGTCACTCCATTGCTTAGTAATATCACCAAGAAGCTAGGTGAGTCATGAATTTCCCGTGTTTCATGGGATAGATGATTGCACGGGTTAAATTGCCACTAACTGAATATTTTGGGGCTGGGCATGCACTTTTGGATTTGATAGAATATGAAAGATGTTGACTCATGTAATCTGCCAATCGCACTATACACGAACAAATTAACAGCAACCATAGATATGCCAATAACCATCAATGAACGCACACCTTGGTTAAGAAGACCTTCCTGTAAGTAGATGAGAGATGTACCTCATTGGACTGCACTTTTAAGCATTCACGTAGAGCTGGATTTTCCAACTTTTGCAGCAAGACTCCAAAGCACATCTGAGAGAGCTCTCCGATCCAGGGGCCGTCACGGAATCGTCTTGCCCTTGTCAATGCCCTTTCCACGCAAAGGTGACGTGCTGACGAAGAAGACTCGAGTCTTGCTCAGGTCCATCTTCCTTTGAGCCCATCTCAACATGCTCTTCATTTCCACTCTTTAAGCATCCTCTGTTGAAAGCTCCACCACATCCTCCACCCCATCGCCAAATGAACCTTTCGAGACTTTCATCTGAGCCTGATACGCTTTTGGAGCAGCCGTAAGAGAAGCACCACCTGCCTCTTCTCGTGTGTTGAAATCCCGTTGTTTGATCCCGCTGCGTGTCTCCCGTTTGTGTTTTCGCTGCTGAGCTCAGCACCTTTAGCCAGATAGAATGACATCTGTCGAAGTCACAATCAAAGTCGTTCTGGTCCTGGTCGATGGGAGAACTGGTGAAGTCCCATTTAATTTGTTCCTGCGGCTGGACCTTGCCTTAAAGGTAGCAGCGCTTCTTAACGATGAAGCTACTGTGACGGGGAGTATCAAGATGTCCCCAAAAATGAAAACGAAAAGCAGAAGCTATGACGAAACAAAGATGAGCATTTGCGTCGTCATTAATCCTGTCAGAAGCAACCACGTGATGATGACAACGACGAGCAAAACTGCCGAAACGAGGTTGTTCAGCTCTTCGATGGCTATTTTTGCATCCTTTAAGGCGGGAATGAGTGATTTCCGCTCACGATACACATTCACAAGCCAGCTTTCCAAAGAGGCATATGCAGGTGTCCTCGAGGGCTGATTGCCCCCTGCATCTTCCACGAGGTGTCCAGCCCTTTACGTTGCCCTGTGTCCTCAACACTTTCTTCTAATACAGCTCCAAAAACATTACCGAAGCAGCACCCATTCTCTCTGGCTTCATTGAAGTTAAGTTGCTTGGGCCTTAACAGAATGTTGGAAGCAGAGCAAAGAGTTCAGGCTAATGCTTCTGGCGCCTCATTCAAATCACTCGGATCAACGGTAGATGGAATGCCAAAAGGAAATTCTTCAAGTGGCTTTTCAAACGCAACTGACGATTGCACGACATTTGTAACATGTTCTTCTGGATCAACATTATTGCTCAAGTTGGACAAGGCATCTGATGTAGCACCGTGTGCTTTTGGCAGGTTATGGGTAGAGCCACAATCATCATCTTGGGGAGATTGCGTTGGTTTTCCTGAAGAGCTAGCCGTCTTCACATCACCTTGACTCCTTCAACGTTAAGTAATGTTTTTTATTGGATCTAATTCTTCAGCTGGAATTGCAGCATCCATCAGTTCCAAGATGCTTTGGTAACCAGTTTCAAGTCCAGCCTTAAAGATCGTGCCTGAGATAAGAAGTCCTGCTAGGGGATCCAGGAACTTTATTCCAGGAATGGAGCCTCCTTCTTTTTCCCTTTGGGACGAGTCTTTTTAATGGCACACCTGGGCAAGCTAGATTTATGCCATCTCCTGATCTTCAGTTTCATCGGATGAGGCTGTGGATGAAGCATGATCCATGTGTTGCGCTGATATCCCCAAGAGCTTATCATCTTCCACTCTTGGCCCCTCCGAAGCAGAATGCCCCCCTCATCTCCCTTGATCTTTTTCTTTTCTTGGGTCCGTTTTCGATAAAACCCAGCTTCAACCCCAAAAATCCCAGCTGTCTGCTTTTCCTTCCCCTCCCTTTTTTTTTTGTCTGAATTTTTTTATTCCTTTCTATCTGAGCTTCCAGCCCGACTCAACTTTTTCCTCTCTTTTCGTCTCACCCAAAACTGCCGTGAATCCTTCTCCTTTTTCTTTTTTAGTTGATCGATGGGTCCCTCAATGGGAATCTCCCCCTCTCCCCCCAAAGTCAAGTCTTCTGCCGAAAGTGTCATCACTCAAGTTTTTTTCCACTATCACCGAAAGTGCCACGATTACCCTACTCACTTGTGATAGAAAATCCAGCTGATTTGTGACAAGCCCTCTGGTTTTCTTCCTTGGTTCTCCCTTGATGTACTTATCAAATACCTATCGAACAACATGTGCCTCCAGAGCACTTAGTGGGTCATCAAATATGTAGACATTGGAGTTCGAGTAAACAGCCCGTGCCATCGAAACTCTCTACTTTTGTCTAGCACTTATATTTGCTCCTTCGACTGCAGATGTTAATACCGGGGAACGTCAGCCGATTCCATGAGAGGGAATCCCGGTTTATAAATGCAAGTACGTGTTCTCGTCGATTGGTCGACAATCACATAGGGAAAACGGTGTTCGTCCATCCTTGGCAATTACGAGAAAAAAGGCATCCTCACCATCATCCCTTAGCTCCTCCAATGGGCTCCTACCGTGGACGGCATCAGCAATCTTAGAAATAAGCCTTGTTGCCACACCCAGACGAGCCAAACAAGTTAAAGCATTCCCCACATCTCCACCCCCTTGAACCTTTGTTCAATCCTTGCACTTTTTCTCCAGGTTCGTCACCTTTCCAACATCATTCATCAACTTGCCACCGAAAGTGTCGCCATATGGCCATCCTCTTCTTTTGCCCCTTTTCTTTTTTTGAACGCACTAGGACCAACTCTATCTATATGGCTTCATTATTCTATAATTATTGTCCCACCCATCGCTGATAGCATCTTCATTCCCCTCGTGAGCTTTAGACCTGGCATCCTTGATCTGAGTCCATGCATGAGAACTTTTGTGTATCCATGATAGCACCAGCAGCAGCGTCTTGCAAGATAAATTCTTTCTGAGTTGATTTCGCTTTCTCTTGATTTCCCATCCATCAAAACCACGTTCAAATATGCTAATTCTCGAGAACATCCGGCGAAATCGATCCTTCATGTTCGACCGGCAAGTCTCACGAATGCGACAATGCATCACGGAGAAACGCTTTAAATGATAAATTGAATTCAGAAAACCGAACGCAATAACGAAAAATGCACCATCAGGCCATTGAAAAATTTGAACTATTAGAGGATAATGTCACGACTCCAGAAATGCAAAAATTGAAAATTACAGAGCTAAAATGAATGTTCTATGATTTTTTTGTTTAATTTGAAAATGAGATTAACAAAATAATTCCCGATTCCAGATTAATTTTTGGAGATTTTCTTTGGCCAAAATGAAGAGAAGATTAAAATAAAAATACTGACTATTTTTTCATATTTTTGTGGCCTCAAATGCTATTATTTATTAAATATTTTCCTAATTTCTAAAAAAATATTAAAAAATGCAAAAAATATGAAAAATAATTTTTTAGTCAAAATTGGTTCCCTAGGCTTGGTCAAGGCTTCCAAAGTTGATTTTTTAATTTTATGAATTTTTATGAATTTTCTATTAATTTTTGAAAATAAAAATGCAGGAAAATATTGAAAATATGAAAATTCATTTTTTGGTCAAATTTGATTTCTTAGGCTTGGCCAAGGTCCCCAAAGTTGATTTTTTAATTTTATGAATTTTTATGAAATTTTTTATTAATTTTAAAAAAGAAAAGATGATTAAAAAATCAGGTGTCAACACATACACATCGATCCTTGCCTAGAAAATTGTGTCCTCTGCATAGACTATGGTATTTGTAACGTGTATTGATTTGGGCATGAGCATAGTATGCACTCTCATGTGGAGTGATAAGGGGAGAACGGCCCTGAAGCGTTCGCGCATGGGAAGTGAAGAGATAAGTGTGCAGACCTAAGGTACTTGGTGGAGGCATAGTACGCCCGGACGTGCGCGGCACGGGGTAGTTGGAGAGATAAGCGTGTCAACTTGGAGCGTACCACACGCGGGTTGGGACACGAGCCTGAAGCGTATGAGACGCGGGCCGGACCCTTCATGGGTCGTATGTAACTTTGATACTCAACATTGAACATTGTGCATTGAGCATTGAACCTGAGATATTGGCATGCTATGTTTGTACATCCCTGTATGTGAATTTATTCTCTAACTATATGTAACTACTAGTAGATTAGGCCACACATACGTTGTAACTTACGTCGTCGCCAAGAGAGTTATGATATAAAGTGTTGACTAGCCCTAGAATACAGGTTAGGGCCGAATCGACTAGCATACCTTATCCTACGTTAGGATTAGTGGTGAGCTTATTGAGTCTTTGACTCACTGGCATTGGTTGCCAATCTTTTCAGACCCTCGATAGTAGTGATGGACATCCCACCGACCCTTTTTGGACTCCCCGTCGAGGTAGAGACAGACATCCGACATTTTGCTAAGACCGATGGCACCGTTTGGGCTAGACACCACATGACTGTTTGGGTTGACGAAGGTGGGCCATCTTGGATACCACATAGGTACGAGGCGTGGTTGAGGAGGGGATTTGAGTCCGAGGGCCCCGTGCGTGATTTCGATATACCGATCGAGGATGTGGGAGACCCCTACCTGTTTCGTCTTGCGACCTATGGGGGAGATGTTGTCGATCCCAAGCCAAGCCAGGAGCAGCCTTCTGAGGGGCACATGGAGATAGATGGTCACGAGGAGGGTGATCCGATGGACACTGAGCCTTCCTCCCCTGAGTACGAGGAGGAGTCTGACCCTGAGGAGTTGCCTTGGCCGTCCGACCGGAGCGACACCGACCAGGAGTAGACCCCTAGGTTGAGATGTCTAGCCGAGCGTGGGATTTTAGACAGCATATTGTATTTCGCTTTTGATAGTTTGTACCCTAACACTTGATGGTACTTATGGATATACTGGTTGTATTTATTTGACTGTGTTCCTTTTGTCTACTGCCCCATTATCGTATGTATGTATGTCTGGGTTGGAGTTTCGCTTCCACAGGTGAGGTGTTGTTTTAGCGCGAGCGTCGTCTAGCCGCGACGAATTCCTGGGTCGTCGTAGAGCGTGGGCTAGGCGAACGCAGACAGATTCGCGAGATGTCGCAAGCCCGTAGGGTTCGGGGCGTGACACCAGCTATTTAGTTTACCTCCCCCTTGACCCCTTTACCTATAAATACCCCTCAAGGGTATGTGTTTGAGGGTTGGTTGTTTGGTCCTCTCATGTATGCAAAATGAAATTGTTCTGTGAGTTTAAAACAATTGAGGGTCATGTGAAAGGTTCGTGACCAAGAAGAGCAAGCCTAGATTGTTGTGTCCACAATGATTGCTAGCACAATCAAGGAAGTGATCGTCTATGAGCCTCGTCTTCCATTCGTTGTGGGATTTGTGGTGTGTCTGAACTAGAGGTCCAATACTTGTGAGACTTTAAGAACATACAAACTGAGTTATCGCAAGCATACTTTAAGAGGTAATCCTCAATCCTCTTCTTTTATGGTTTAGATTTTCAACTGAAATGCATGGATATCACCTTTAAAAGATCCAACGCCTGTCGAAAGCCAAGAACGCACCATTTGGTCCCAAGTTCGGACCGTGTCTAGGAACATCATGTGACAACACTCTGGGTGGATGAAGGATAGGGTACCTAATGCCTCATCACTTCAAAGCCTAGTTTGTTCGCCATGGTGATATCCTCCTCAGGCCTATTCGTAAGTTTGAGGGACTCTTGACAGTGACTCTGAACATCCAAACTTAGGATTCGATGAACATCGACGCCCCGAATGGGGAAGTGGAGGACTTGGTGCCTAAGTCGGAGGAGGACCCTAAGACCACTATTCACTATTACCTCTAAGTGATTGTAGTGGAGGAGACCCTTTTGATGGAGCACTTGTGATGTAGCATTGACCGTACCCTAACTTGGTATCATTTTGGTGATCACAGGAAGCATCCTTGAGGTTGGCTGCTTTGGGTTAAGAT